>APFE030019603.1:0-39328 GCA_000404065.3 Pinus taeda
AAATAGCCAACGCACAATATCTTTTGGGCAGTGGCATACCCAGACATATGACCGCCACACGCTCCAGAGTGACAATCATTTAAGACCCTTTCGGCTTCCTCATGAGTCAAACAACATCAGAAAATAGAGTCCACCCCACGACAATAAAGAGTATCTCCAATAATTTTGAATTGCTGGGATTGGAATCGAATTTTTCGACGGTCGGATGGTGAAATATCAGGCTGAAAGGTTTGGGTGTGGAGATAAGTGTTGATGTCTCCATACCACGGATCTAAAGTGCTGATGAGAAACAAGGATTCGTCCGCAATGGGCTCCTCCGCCACAGTTTCCGTATCAACACGCAGGAAGTCACACATTAGTTCCGCAAAAGCTAAAGATTTCTTTGATCTGGACTTTTCAAATTCCAAGTCAAACTCCTGCAAGATGAAAATCCATTTGGAGTACTTGCCCCCTAGCAATTGCTTGGTCAAAATATAGATCATAGGGTTGCAATCAGAAATTGACCGTTAGTTTGCGTAGTAACAATGGTAATGACGAAAACGTTGGAAGTTGAACAGCTGCCAATGCCATTTTCTCCACCATGTGATTATATTTTTAGCTAGTTGGATTACGTTCGACTAAGGTAATATATTCACATGTTCCATACGGGATTCATTTCTTCCTGAACTCATACCATTCCAATGGGTGGAATAGGAAGCGGCGAGATACAAGAAGTAGTCCTGGTTGTAGTTGGGAGGATGCAACAGCGGTGCATGGGTCAACGCATGTTTTAGCGCATCAAAAGATTTCTCAGCGATCTCATCCCAAAATAATGAAGTATTCTGTTTCAGCAACCGGGTAAAACCCTTTGTGATCTCGGCGTAGTTAGGGATAAATCAACGTAAAAAGTTTTCTTTCCATTGCAAACTTCGGAGTTGGCGAAGACTTGAAGGAGGAGGTAATTTGATGATAGCTTCGACCTTTGAAGGATCGATGCGAATGCTGGCTTTTGAAACAACAAATCCTAGCAATCGACCCATTTCAATGCAAAACACACACTTGTGGGGATTCAACCGAATTCGATAATGCCTACACCGCATAAAGATTGCTCGTAAATGGACGAGGTGATCAGCTCGATGTAATGAATGAGAAGGCAAGTCATCGAGATAGGGTTGCACAATGTGTTTTATATCATGAAAATCGTAAGACATGGCCCGTTGAAAAGTTGCGCTGGCGTTCTTTAGGCCAAAAGGTAATTTGCAATAAGCAAATGTCCCCCATGGACAAATGAATGTCGTTTTTGGTTGATCGGCAGGCAGAATATTGATTTGATTGTATCCGGACCTTAGTCGAACGTTAAATCCAACTGAGCCGATACTCTAAGAAAATTGATTGCTACAATATTTCTAAAATGGCGATGATCCATGCTGTCAAAATGTTCAGGAATCCTCTGAATCTAGAAGATACCATATTGTAGGTCCCCACCATGGCCACTTCCGCCAGATTGTTTGGAGGTGGTAGGGCAAAAGTCCCCATCAATGTAGGGTCTTTTAGTAGACCTACTCCGATATTTTGAAGTGAATGAGGGCTTCCGTGGATCATCGGAATGCTCCCCGTAACTTGCAAATTGTTGGGTAGAAAAGTTTGTTGGTCGATGATTGTAATTCCTCCTTGGGAAGGAAATGCAATTTTCCTAAAGTATGTTAATACAACGGCTGCCATGGCATATTTCCAGGGTCTTCACAGTAGGATGTTGTAATCGAGGTTTCCGTCGATAACTTCAACATCAATTTCTGCTGTTTTGTCCCCTAGTTCGACTTGCAAGTTACTTAATATCCCATACAGGGTATATGTTCATCCATCAAATGCTTTTAATGTCATTGACAATCGCGACAAGGATGGAGCCCCTAGAGTTTTCCAACAACTCATCGACATGATACATGTGGATGCCCCCTCATCAATAATTGTTCTATGAACAGTTTTGTTGAGGGATTTCACTTGGATGAGGAAAGCTAGTTGAGCTGGTAACTGAGGGTTGTATCCTTTGTGATTAAAGGATACAAGATTGGAATCCGTTGGGTCAATCCCACCTATTGCTAATAATAAAGCCTGCTTTTGGGAGGGGTAATTTTGCAGTACCTCAAGAGTCGACATCGCGGAGGGCGATTGGACTAAATCCTCCACTATATTATAGTGTTGTGTGCTCTAACATGAGGATTAAACAGTCAATTTGTACTACTCCCTTGGGCGGTTTTAATCGTTAATTCAGGAATGATGGGTGGCACAACTTTTGGTCGAAGTTGGTGTTGAACTACTGGGTTTATCATTATCCTTGTTGTTCAACATCTGTGGATTCTCGTAATCTTTACTCCTTGTCGATATCAGAGCATCATTCAGTTGCTTTGAAACTGACAACATTAGCACTTGGGATGGGGAAGCATTTTCGCTAGCAACCAGATTTGTTCCTGGGTTCAGAAATGGGTCAGTCAATACAGCCGAGGTTTTTGAATTCTTGAAGAATTTTCTAAGCTCAGCTTTATATAGACAATCTCTTGTCCAATGATCCTCATCGCATATCTGACACCCTGAAGGAGGTTTCCTTTGCCCAGAAAGGTTTGTAGAAGATTTTTTAGGAGATGATTCCTCTTTTTTTTTCTTCTTGTCTCCTGGTTGCTTGGGTTCTTTGCCTTTGTCTGTCGACATGACATTTACTTCCGAGGCTAGAAGTTCCTCGTTTTCATTTTGACTCGAAATCGTGCGAGCCTTTTTCGATGTAGCCTTTTGTAGTTTTAGTGCTTGTCATACCTATCACACCGTCACCGGCATGAGAGTCTTTGTTTGATTTAGGAGGTGGAGGAATAGCAAATTCTGGTCTAGGAGCATCAGGGATTTTATCGTAGAGCATGCCAGACTAAGTATAGATCAAGTCTAGATATTGTGCACGAGAAATAACTTGCTCTTCAGTGATGACTCCTCCCTTTGCCACATCTTCTGTAATAGCAGGTAACAGTGACTTAATAAACCATTCGGCCAATAGCTGATCAGGAACATAAGTTTTTACCATTCTACAATGATGTCGCCATTCATGAATATGATTGGATATGTGAGTGGCTGTCGTTTGTTTGAAATTGGTAAGTAGTTGAGTTCCTATTTCGTACCTTATAGGTAACTGAAAATGGGTTAAAAATGTTGTGGCTAGGGTACTGAAGTTATCAAACGAAGCTCTAGGCAGTTAGATATACCACTTTACTGCTAGACCAGTTAGCTTTCTCTGAAAGACGTGAAGCCTGATCGAATCATCATTGGGAGTGTTTGATGAACACCATAGATGAAAAGTCATCACATGATTCGACGGGTCTTCGCCCAGATTTCCATTAAATTTAGGAATATCAGATGGAAGTTTATGCGGAATCGCCAGCCACCAACGGGCATAGGCAATTGGATCGTTAGTTAGTCGACTTAGATCTGGTAACTCTAAAGTTGCTACAAAAGGCAACTGTTCATTCAGGCTTGGTTGAGCATACCCAGGATAAGACATAATTGTTTGAGCAGTGGGTCTTTGCATACTAGCATAATGCATTTGATGTTGGTAACTTTGGTACGGTTGATGGGCATAACCATTATGATATGGTTGATACAGCTACCCATTACTTGCAAAGACTTGTTTCTCATATCCTTGGTAAGCCTGCTGGAATTGCGGTTTGTTGGTATTGCACCAGCCATGGTTGTGAAGTCATGGGCTATTGTCCAGTACTGACTGTTTGACCAAGATGGGGGTTGGCATTCCCCGTTTGGACCTGCGCCATTCCACTAGTTGGTGATTGCGGTTGTGTCGTAGGTACAAGAGATTGTTGCATTAAGACCTGTGAAACTTGAGGTTGGCATACAACTGGTGATGCTTGTACTTGTGATACTGCCACAATAGCCGGCGTAGTTGGGATATTTGTGATAGGTAAACTTTGTTGTATTGAGCATACAACTCTTGGTTGTTGAGATAGGATTGGTACCCAACTTCTAGTCGTGATTCCAGCATAACCCAAATTTTGTTGTGAACTCACGCATGGTTGTCCTTCTGAGGAAGGCAATGAAAGGGTATACGGCCCTCCATACGATGGTAATATAGTACTCAAAGGAATGACTTGCCTTTGGGGACCACTTTGCCCAAATTGACCTTGTGACGGATCAATTTGTTGAGACTCAACGTAAGAGATTCCAGATATAATTCCGGACGAACAAACGGGAACAGTCCATACTATCAAAATAGCCCCTGGATGGACTCCATCCAGTGATTGAAAGCCGGTTGGGATAGACGGCACACCGGCGAACATTGTCAGAGTAGCAGAAGGAGCTTCTGCTGTTGCTGTGTCGGGTAACACAGTCCTTGATGTTGACGATTGTTCAGACATATTAAGCCTATCCAAAATATTCCTCAGCGATTCTTCAGGAACTTCCAATGGCGGGTGGATATCTTCTAATGAAGAAGGATACAGGGTGATCCCAGCTCTAAGTTGTGTTGGAGTGCTAGATGGAGGATTTTCCACAATCTCTTATATGGCAATCAATCCGAGAGGAAGACGCAGACTGTCAGGTCTGTAAAATATTTCTGGTGCTGAAGAAGATGTAAGTTCTGCAACAACAGATGGTTGGGGAGTAACACCTTCTGAATCGGCTGTAGACAGATCCAGTTCAGGAATAGAAGTGTTAACCGTCACACTAGGATCAATTGTAATGTCCTTTTGTTGTTGCAGAATTTCTTCTGTTGAGGCAGGGATACCAAAAATGTTCGGAGGAACCGGAGTCTCTGAGGATGTTGGAGTGCTTTCTCCAACCAACCTAGCAAACTTTGATTCGGTCAAATGAGTTCGCTTCGTCCGGAATGTTTTGCTTCTAGAGTCAACAACGGTTGACTCGTAAGTCTCTGCGAGCGACGGGGTTTTGATTGACTTTCTTCCATGATTGCGGATTACTTGATCAACTCAAAATAAAAGGGAAAAATAAATTTTTTTTTTTCGAATTAAATGAATTTTAGACACTTTGAAACAACTTGTTTTTTCAATTTTAAAGAGTTGAGAAAAAAGAAAAGATGACTCTAGTTGCCTTCGATTTTTATTGAGCCCGAAGTGACAAGTGTTCAGAGGACATTTTCCTTTAATGAGTCTGAAAAGGAGCAAAATGGACTTCTTTGGAGATCTAGGTAGAGGGGATTACCAAACCAATCGCAAAACTACAGAATACTTTTTACGGTATGGTAGTCAATCTTCCCGAATGCTGTGTTAAGTGCATTGTGATCGATAGGGTGGCAGACACAGCTTCCTAAGGATAAAGGATGCAACCTATTGTGGTCTCCCAAAATATACTCGACGGTATGTGGGAGCACAAGTCCGTACTGACACTTGCCATCTCAGAGTGGAGGAATCACCCAACCAATAATGAAAACAAGAGTTACTAGGTTTTACAACGCCAGAATATGTCTCTAGCCTAGACCTCTAGATGTTGTGCGTTAGGTTCCAAAGCGTTGTTAGATTCATTAAATTTATTTTAAGTTGATCTTGCTTAAAAATTTGCCTTTCAGGTTCACCGCGTGATGTGTATATGATTCCTAAAATGCAGTCTAAGATGATAAACAAACGTTTAATCTTATTTCGGCAATGAAAATACTAGCTACTAAGGAAAGAAAGTTAAGAATCTTTCTGCAAAGAGCACAGAGCACACACTACATGCACTGTCCTAAATCAAACCAAGCAATCAAAATATAAATGCACATGCATGTATTTGTTTTCAGCCTTCTTAATGTATGAATGATGATAAGAAAGCTATGTGAAAATATGAATTATTTTCAAAGCGACAGTACTGAACAAATTTCTTTTCAAAATGAAGTGAAGGTAAGATAGATACTTTGCGATTTCGAAATGAAAATTGCTTTTCGACACTTTAGAAACTATTAATTCAAATCATATGCAATAGTAACTGTATAATCAACTATCATAAACAATGGGATTGTCTTCTAAAACTGAAAATGACAGCTACGACACTTTCAGATCAAGAAACGCCAGTTCGACTATGCTACGTTTTTGCAAAAGATAACTAAAAATGGTGCACAATACATAAAAACACTTACAGTTATTTGCACTAAGGAGGCGGAATAATGTAAGAGAAGGGGGTTTTCACAGAGGTACACTGACTACATATAGCAAAAATCTTGAATAGGACTAAAAACAGTGAGAAAAAACCATAGTCTGAAGGTAAAGTTAACCTTCCGTGACCATCGCACCTGTCACACTATGAATTCAGTATGCAGCGCACCTACTGCACTCGGGAAGTGCGATGCACACAATCTTCCTTGGAGGCAGGGTGCGATGGTACCAGTGCGAGACTTTAGACAAGTTTTTACTCATAGTTTGCAATTCAGTTCAGGGATTTAGGCCGAGTAAGTAATGTTCAGTATATGTAAAACATAGGGGTGATCTAAAGAGGTTACTAGAGCCACCACTTAGGGCAATTAGACTATTTGTAGATCGATTGTTTAATTCATAAAAAAAACCTGGAGATAGACTGAAGCAGCATTGATCTACTTTGCATTTGTATAACAAATGCAGTTCGAAGGCTAGCTGGCTTGGCTTCAGGCTCCGTCTGTAATTTTATAAAAGAAACAAAGATAGATAGGCTAACAAACAATCTAGTCGCTCCCCAGCAGAGTCTACGAAACCAGAGAATCTGGGTTCGATCCCCAGTGGAGTCGCCATTTTATTACTGGGAATAGTGTCCACTCAGATGCTTCTATTCCCACTAAGACTGGTAGCTATCTTAGAAACAAACAAGTAAAGTCTACTTTCATTTTCCTTTATGAAAATAGACAAGAGGGGAGCCAAGGAGACCAACCTTAGTCTTGCGCTTGATTTCCTCTCCTTCCTGATAGAGCTTCACTGCTTCTTCTTCGTCTGCCTAGCTTCAAAGATCACCTATGGAATCATAGCAACATACTACTATCGAAGAACAAAGATCTATATTCATAAATAACACAGGACCAAATGTGTGTTAACCATACAAATGCATATATAAACAAGTGCATAAGAATATGGAGGAAAACTTGAATAGCTTTATTAAGATGAAAAGTAGTAAGAGGATTACAACCATATGTTCTGACCCATCATCATCCTCCAACTATAAAGCCCTTCTTCACCTCAAGCAAAGCTTAGATCACCCAACACTATGAATGTACACCAAAAAACCAACAACACTTCTCTATAAGATACAAAATTCCAACCTCTGGATCTCTATGATGAGGGATCCATATATAGATGATTATAGGGAAGTGAATCATCTTCTGGGATCTTGATTAGTGTCCTCTCTCTGATAGTTCCTTCTTCCACTTGGAGAATGATGATCTCTTACTCATCCCTAGTCGACAACAGAGAGGCAAGTGTCAGAGGGGAAGCTTCTAGAAGATTCCATGATCTTCCACCTCACATTTTGTCCCTACCATTTGTCCATTCCCGACCATCGCACCCTACAGAGGAGAAATTCAGTATGCATCACACCCCATACGCTGGGAAGGTGAAATGCATCGCACCCTCTGCACTGGGTTTTCAGTATGGTCCAGTTTTGACCATTTATGAGTAGTTTTCAGTGGAGACCTTCTGGGAGATGATGTAATTAGCTGACCTTGTTCCTTTAGGTAGTGAAGCAACACTTTTAGGGACTTAGGAGCCCTCAGTTTATGGACATTTATGATTGGGGTTGAAGTGCCCAAAAATGTATATAACAAGGAGGAGGAAATGAAAAAGTTCCTAGTAAACCAGAATCTTTAATCAATCCCACTCCAACATCTTTATAACGGATAGCTGTTTTCCTGACATGTTGAATACTATCAGAAGAGGCTAGGTCCGATGAAAAATAATTTAACTAGTCTATTGTAATGGTCTTTCCATTATGAGGAAATTTAATAAGCCGAAAGACTGATGAAACAACAACAGTCATCGCGTAAGACCAACTGCGACCCAAAATAAGGTTGTAATCTAGAGGGGCGTCAACCACTTCCGCATCTAGATTTACAGTTTTGCCTTCTACCCCTATAGGTAAATCCTGCAGAATACCAAAAGGATGAAACCCTCGGCCATTAAAAGCCTTTAAAATTGTCGGGGATTGATTGAGTGTAGGAGAACTAAGCGATCTCCAACACTGAATCGACATAATACATGTAGAAGCTCCCTCATCAATCACAGTATGAAAGCAAGGTCTATTTTTGACTAACAATGGGATCTAGAAAGCTATTTGATGAGGTAGATGAGGTGTACTATTTTCTAAATCGAAGATTATAAGATTGGAATCCTGAATATCAACAGCTCCAATAGTAGACAATAGCAATTTACATTGTGCTGGACATGATTGTAGCACCTCCAAAGCCAACATTGCTGAAGGGGATATAGCTAAATCTTCAACAATGTTATAGTTCTAACCAGCTCTCGCATGTGGATTGAAAGCTAACTTCCGAAGTATATCTTTAGCAGGTGGTTTGATTAGTAAGTCTGGGTTAGGTTTCTCGATCTGTAGCAGATCAGAACCAGAAGGAGTTGAAGTTGATGGGTTTGAACTAGAATATTCTGGTTCCTTACCACCAACAGGATTCTTACTACCATAATCTTGTGATCGCGTCGCAATCCTGACATTGGACATCATCATAATTGATTATTCTGAGGCATTTGAGGAAGAACCTATCATCTTACTATCTTGACTAGGAAAACGCTCCTTCAAGACAATAGGCATTTGAGAACCTTTGATGATTTTGAAAACCTCAGCTCGATGTGGAAAATCTCTTGTAAAATGTTCCACATCACAAATGAGACAAGGATAGCGAGGTTTACGTTTCTCGTCAGTAGATTCAGTTTTATCTGGTTTCTCTTTCATGTTTTGTTTATTTTTCTTCTTCCCTTTCTTTTTACAGCCAGATTTTGATTTGGCCGTAGAAGATTCTACGACATGAATATCGGCAGGAACTTCAATGGAAGCTTCTCCCGTCGAGGAATCTGGTAAAGTTATAATAGGAGAAGAATTCTTTGTATATTTCTTCTTACTCTTGGTACTAACTGAGCCAATCATACCATCAACAGCATGACACCCTAAAGGAGCTGCAGTTATTTGATTTTGTTTGGGAAGATCGGGGATTTTTTAGTGTAAAGTAACTGACTGCGTATAAACGAGGTGAAGGTACTGAGCTTGAGAAATTACTTGCTCTTCAGTAACTACTCCTGCCTTAGCTACATCCTTTGTGATTTTAGGTAATAATGATTTAACAAACCATTCTGCTAAGATTTGATCTGTGATAAAAACTTTCACTAAATGTCATTGACGCTGCCATTCATGAATATGGTCTGAAATATATGTAGACGTTGACTATTTTAATGAAGTTAATAATTTTGTGCCATTGTCATATCTGACAGGAAACTGAAAATGAGTTGAGAATGAAGTAGCTAACTGACTAAAATTATAAAAAGAGCTTCTTGGTAACTCAATAGACCACTTAGCCGCGAGGCCAATTAGAGTGCATTGAAAAATCCGTAAGCAAATTGAGTCATCTATAATGGAATTTGATGCACACTAGAGGTGATAAGTCATCACATGATTCGACGGATCCTCTCATGGATTACCCTCAAACTTCAAGATATCACTGGGCAACTTATTAGGTATTGGCGGCTAGTACAGAAGATAATAAATTGGATCGTTCAGAAGGCGCGAAAAGTCAAGTAAATCCAAAGTTGCAATAAATGGTAACTGACGGTTAGGGTCTCGAAAACCTTGGGCCACAAGACCAGCTCTAGGAGGAGGATATCCAGGATAACCTAGAATTGGATTTGCATTAGGAATATTATATCCTCCTGGAAAACCAGGATTGACTGGACCAAACTGGGGTTGTTGAGGTTGAGGTTGTTGATATGTGTACCCAGGGTACGGTTGATATTGATAAACTGGGTTTTGCACAGTAGGATTGTATTGATACTGTTCCTGGTACAGTTGATAAGTGAATTGTGGTTGACTTGTGACAACTGTACTTGGACTAGGTTGTCCTACAAGCATCTGAACCGAAGTTTGAATTGTAGGTCCAGACTGGGGTAAAGAGGCCCGAGGAGTTGATACAGGAATAGTAGAAACCAGAGCTGTCGATACTCCAGAAGTAGGTGGGGTGGATTGAACAGAAGCTGCAGTAGTTGCAGCAGTCGTTTGAGGCAAAGTTCGAGGTGAACTAGGCCCAGACTAATGAAGTATACCAGGTATAGAAGTTTGAATGGTAGGCTGGACGGGTTGCTGGGTTGGACCAGAAACCAAAGGTTGTCCAGGTTGAGATGACAACTACACATTGGGTTGCAAAATCTGTTGAGTTTGAGATGGATCCCATACCATATTCATTCCGGGGTAAGAACCCATAACGGGTTGAGCATATGGAGGACCATCACCAGGTTGAGTGTAGGACTGATACTTGAAAGGTACATTTCCGACTCCTTGTACAAATGGTTGACCAGAAGGTGGTTGGAGACCTTGAGATGCGTACTGACCTTGAGGTTGATAACCTTGAGGCACGTACTAAAACTGGGGTTGACCTTGAGGTATATATTGATACTGGAGTTGACCTTGAGGTATATACTGAGTCTAGGGTTGACCTTGATGTATGTACTATCCCGAAGGTATGTACTGTCCTTGAGGTTGCCCCCAGGTGGTATTTGACTAACTTGAGGTTGTCCCTCAGGCGGTAATTGAGCACCTTGGGGTTTCCCCCTAGGCGGTAATTGACTACCTTGAGGTTCCCCTCCAGGTGGTAACTGACTACCTTGATGTTGCCCTCTAGGCGATAACTGACTACCTTGAGGTTGCGAATTTGGAATAGCACCAGACATCATAAGGATTTCTTCAACACTCAACGATGGAATTCCATTATTACCAGTTAATACCCCATGCTCGATGGGTTGAGGAGACGCTCTTGAAAAAGTACTTGAAAGTGACTGATACCCAGAAGGAACAGAAGGACCACCATATAAAAATGTTTTCGGAGTTTGGGAAAACATGGATGACCGCTTTGACATATTTGAAGGAGGATAATAACCTTTAGGCGTAGGGTGAAAAGGAATACGAGGTGGTGAAGGAGCACGACCCAGATTTTCTAAAAAGTTCGTCAATGATATGTACCAAGCATCACTTTGAAAAGGACTGTAGAAGATTGATTCACGCTCCCTAAGTTATAAAGTTGGTTGATTTTCAGAGAGAGATATATCTTCGTCCGGACTAACAAGTTATTCAATAGAAATGAGTCCAGAAGGAAGATTTTGGGTAATGATACTTCCTACCCTGGGTGAACTAGGACCACTAGAAACTAGAGAAGCAAATCCTAAGGATGGAGTAGCAACAGATTCAGTTTTAGGTTCATAAATTTCAGGTTCCTCAATTAATTCACTAGTAGGTGAAATGCTACCAGTAACTTCAGAAAATGAAATTGGTTCAGAAATATACTGTGTTGTTGGAACTTGATAATCAAGGTGAATAATTAAAGATGATTCTCCAGCCTTTGGTGACCCAACTCTACTTTAACTAGGTGTGACAAGAGCTCTTAGCCCTTCAAGCTAACTTGGTGTATATTCGGGAGGCTGCCCCCGAAGTCTGCGGGATTGTCTCGGTAATTCAACCACAATTAAATATTTAATCACTTCACACGCAAACAAAGAAAATCTCAATAAAACCACCTAAAGTATCTAAAGAACCAAACAATTGAATCACACGCCTAACAATCTAAGAGTTAAAACCACACACAAACAGTAACTTTCTGTACCAAAAACACTAGTTGGTGATGAAATCCAACGTCACAGAATTCAATACAGAAATGGCGGTTGGAACAGTTACCCCGACAACCTGCTTAATGAAACAAACTAGCACAAGTTTCTTCACAAAACCGTCTCGAGTGAAGAGAACCCCCTAGAGAGTCTAAGTGAGTCTAGTCAATGTCTGCTCCAGGTACAGTGAGACCTGTCCTTCACTGTCACCTTAGGAAAGAATCTTAAGATTATGGTCACTATGGTTTCCAACAATAACAAATACAACTGGGGGAACAGTCTACGATCCGATCTACGAGCAAGGGCAGAGTAGCAAAGCTCAATCCCCTTGAAGGCTTCTTGACATGATCTATCCGAGATTTACCACCAAGTGACCCTAGGATCCTTGAAAATGGTTAATCTAAGGTTTACCATTTTTAATACGCGCAAATATTCTATCTTTCTCAATGAGATAGACTTGATTGCCTCAAAGGTTCGGACATGATCTCGTGATTGACTCCTTTAAAAGGAGCTTCCCAGATTATATCAATTACAATTGGATTTATTTCCTACCGCAAGATATAGCTACTTGTTTGTTTTAACTATCTTGGAGAGTTAATTACTCCCTATTCCAATATACTAGCCTAAGCTATGTTGGTGATAAGAGCCCTAGAAATAAAAAGATTGCTAGATGAATTTTAATTAAGCGTTATTTTTATTGGTTGTTTCTTAAGTCAAAAGGTATGGAGATGAAACTTTGTGGTGTGAAGACTTTACTCCAGAAAACACTAAAAAATGCACCTAAGATGATAAACAATTCTTTTTCCTTTCAATGAATCTCTAGCTAAAGGAAGAGTTGAGAATGCAATTCCTTAAAAAAGAAATATTTCCTTCAACATATAACTGAAAAGAAAATTTTTTTTGTCTTTTTCAATGCACTCAAAATGAAGCTACTAATTTTGCTCACAAAATAAATCCCTTTTCTTTTCACACTTCAAAACTGCAGAAAACAATTCTTTCAAAAGAGAAACTAAAATTTCTAGAAAACACTCTCAAAACTATGAAAAATCTAATCTTGAGATCTAACTTCTAAAAACTAATTGAAATAAAAGCATCAAATTTTTTGAGGATGTTTTAATTAGTTATTCAGTAAACTAAGGATTAATTCATTCAGAATAACAAATCAATCAAAAAAACCCAACTATGTTTTCTTTATAAAAATGAAATTCACAACTTACGACCAAGTTCGTTCAAAGATTTGCAAAGAGAAACGAAATCTATTTCTCACCAAAGGAAGATTTCACAAACCAGCCAGACTCATCAAAAGGACAAAAGATACCAGGGTGATCTAAGGTTTCTTAGGCTTCTAATATTTTAAGTCACTACAAAGACAGAGTGGAAACCAATCCAAGCATGCAAAGCTTCTAGAAATTCATCCAAAAGAAAACACCAATGGAACTTTACTCATGAGAGACTTTTGACAGGACACATGCAGATCTGGGCAGAGACTAAAAGTAATAAAAAGAACCTAAACTTAACTGGACAAAAAGATTTTAGGTTTTTCAAAAAATTTTGACAGGATCTGCAGGCTTCCTGTAAAACCAGGTGCGGTACCGCTCTGTGCAGTAAAGTAACAGTGCGGAGAGGTCCGCACTGTAATACAAATAGAACGTGAGGTCCTCGTAAAAATTTCTAAAAAATAAAAAAGCAATCCAGGACCTAAAAACTACCCAATTCCACACACATCAAGCAAAAACTAGAAACAAAAATCAAGTTTCTCCAGTCAAAGACAAAGGAAAATTTAAACAATCAAATCCCTTCCCTGGCGGAGTCACCAATTTGTTGGCCAGATAAATCATTCTTGCGGACAAGACCGATCTCCCTAAAATCAAATAATATCTAGCAACAAGTAGGACAAGAAAATCTATCTTTCTCTAAACATATTTCGATTCATTAATAAAAACTAAAGAGGTGTTTTAGATCCTACCTTAAGTTCAATGCTAGTTTGTGGCAGCCATGCTCCAATAGCTTCAAGAGAGTTTCCTTTTAAGAACCTGCAATCACAAACAAGTACACATAAAATAACACCTGCATAGCTAATATAGAAAATCATGTTCATCATGGAGATCAAGGAATCCATGAAATAAACCATAAAACACAGCTTATTGAGAAAAATAAACTTGATTGTATTAACTTTGAAATAGAAGAAATTTACAACCTTTGGTGCCTTGATGCTGTACAAGCTCTTCCCAGGGTCCAAATAGGAATCTCCTCTACTTTGAAAAGCCTCACTCTCTTCCAAATGATATCAAAAGGTATGTAATCTCTCCTCTTAAAAACTCAATAAGGAAGACTAAGTTGCAACAGCATTTACCCTAAAAAATATTTAGCCTTCAACCTCCCAAGTAACCAGCCCAATGCTTCATTTTATAGTGCAAAGGAAGGAGGTTACAGGTCCACCATTGAAGGGATAGAGTCCTTCTTCAAAGGGATAAGATCCTCACATCAAGGGTTTAGCTCCTTAAGGTATGGGATGTATGAACCCTCAAGAAGCGAACTTGCCACCTCAAGATTCTCTTTAGAAGCTTCCAGAAATGACTCAAAGTGAGTTTTTAAGAATGTACTTGCGCCTTTTTAACTTTTACAGGGGTTCGCACCTATAACATAGATACAGAGTGGTCAGGTGCGCAGGGTACATGACCAATAGGTGCGGTACCATAGGTAATGCTAAGAGAAAGTGTGAAACTAGAGTTTTAGAGGTTTTTAAGGTCTTTCTCTTATTTTCAAGGCTTGATATGTAGAACTGAGGTTTAAGACTTGCAAAGGAGGTAAGTATGAGTTGTGATAGACTCATATTGATTGCGGAATGTCAAAGTGACAATTTTTGTGCAACAAGCCTCCCCACCAACCTTTCATAGCAGCATGTATTTCCTTGTCAAGTACACAAGCTTCAATGATTATCTTGTATAATGGCAACCTATTTGTGAGAGCTTGTTGCATCTCGCTCATAGGTTGTTTCTCCAGACTTGGTCCAGCTGCAAGTTGAGCAGCTTCCTCAATAAATTGCACAATTTTGGAGGGGAACCAAACTTCCCTCTAGCAATTGCGCAATTACATCTGGCAACCTACTGGGCTCTAGAATTGTGCGAATCTCCCTGTCACTATTCACTGGGAAAATTGTGCAAGTCCTCCCAGCAGGGCTGCTCAGCCTAGAAATTGCGCAATTCTTCACAACAGTGAGCTACTCTGCCCATAAATTGTGCAATCCCTCTAGGCAGCCAACCCATCTCCCTCCTAGAAATATGCATTTTTTCCCTCAGCTGAGTAGACTATTGCATGTGTAGTTGGGTTGACCGGTTCCCTTCAGGACCGAGAAAAACTGATTTTCATGCATGGAATGGTTCTCCTAAGGTAGCATGGAAAGGAATCCTATGATTCAGGGATCTATTTTTAGTAGATGGAGATTACATGCAAGGATCATTTCAGAAACCTCCCTCTAAGTGTCGCTTTTCCTAGATCTATGGCATGCGCGTCACAATCTCAATTTTATCAAAACTCATCAACCAATGCTGCAGAGATCATTCCTCACATTGACCTTGTAGCTTTGACATCCCACATTGCTTATAGGATTCATCGACACATTCAACTCAGTTGTTTTTGGGTAAGCCTACTTTTCATGTCTTGCGTTGCATTTTTGTCACTTTTTGTGTATCACTTTGTGTCAGTGCTGTCTGTTTGATTTCAGTGATCACTTTCTTTCATTTTCATGTATGTTATCTTGTATAAGCACCATTTTAGTTTTCGTTTGCATCTCACTGCTGTCGCATGCATGAAACTGTTTTGCATGGACGATCACTATTGTGTCGACTCACTTCACACACGTGCATGCTTTCCCATTTTCTCGATCCTGCACTTTCTGTTTGCATGAATGTTCATTCACTCTTGTTTTCACTCATCTCACCATGCACTCAAACTTCTCATGTTTTCAATCGCCTGTCAACCAGACTAGGTTGCCTTGGCCTGGACCGTGCCATGCCTGGCTAGCACTGTACATTTCTAGAAGTGAAGGCTCTCCCTTCCCTCCAAAAATTGTGCAAGCCTCACCAAGCATTGACCTCCAGACTTGCATTGCACAATTATTGTAGGAAATTTCGAACTCACCCAGAAACTGCACAATGTAGTTTGCTAGTTGCATGTCGCTACTGACTGAAATTGCGCATTGTGCAGTTTCAGTCCTCAATAGGCTAGGATGGACTATGCATTGTGTAGTTCTAGCAATTAGTCAGCCTCTTGATAGCCCAGACTATGCTTTACGTATTTTTGGCAGTCGGTCTCCCAAACTCCCTTTGGAAATTGTGCAACTTTCACATTCAATCACACAGGTATGTTGCAAGTCAGTACTCAAGTTTTTTTTGGTTTTCGACTGACATATTGCTTTCCATGAGTGTTGCTATGTCTCTAGGCATCACAAGTGTTCGTTTGTCTCCCAGTAGCACAAGTACAATGACTTCCACGAGAGTAGAGTCAAAGACACTATTAAGAGCGCAACTAGGGATGCAATTGCTTAAGTGTCTATGAACTTGCCTATTAATGAAGACATCAATTTGTTCATGGAAAAGCATATCAAGATCAATGTCAATGACATCATAATGAGCAACACCATCAGCAACAGCAAAGGGCAACACACCTACACGTGACGAATGTAAGAGGAAGTTTGTTGATAGCATAGAAGCAGAGCAAAGCTGAAAGTTCAAAGCAGAACAACTCATGACTAAAACAACTTTGGAGATTGAGGCTATGAGGTGATGACGCGACATGAAGATCGCACGATGATAGAGAATGAAACAGAGAAGGAGTTGCATGTGCTGAAGCAGAAACTCAATAAAGAACATGAGCTACATAGACGAGAGAATGAGTTGTAGCAGGGACAAGCACAATAGGGGACGCAAAATGCACAAACAGATGAAACTGCACCTATAAAAGTTATGGATCCATCCCAACAGCTGGCACGGAGCATACAAGGTGAGCAGTGTTGTTGATCGCATGTAAGGGATTTCAGCAGCATGCATGTCAGTGTGCGCACGCATGCGATCCCACCCATTTGGCACACTCACTGAGGCAAAGACAAGAAGCAAGTCCAACTGGAGTTGATCATATATTTTGACAAGTTGACGTGCATGGCCACCACAACATCCTTAGAGATTAGAATAGACACCATGCATTAGTGTGTTTCTAGTTTGGCTGCACCCAAGAAGACCATGCACATGCAATCAGATGAGTTGGATAAAGAAGCCATATCAATGCACTGGATGCAACAAAGGCAAGAGTTAGCTCCAGCAAGATGTCACCTTTAAGCGCATGGACATCATCATAGACTACCAACCTTGACATTAGCTCACCACCTTTGACCATCACAAGGATCTCAAAGAGTTGGTCTCTTCACAATGGTCTGAGTATCAGTAATGTCTTGCATGGCTTGTTCAAGCCATTTTGTCTCACATGGGAACATGTGCATTGTAATGTAACATCTTGTCAAGTGGAAGTTCAAGTGTCAATGGTTCGATGTAACAATCATAGAGTAGATGAAGAGTCATGAGCGTAGATGAACTGTAACAAAGGGGAATGTCAAGGGCCACCCCACCCTTTGCTATAAATAGTCCCTCACAACTCATTGTAGAGGATTTTTGTTAGCCAAGCTTTCAATAATAATATCTTAGAGAGAGCTTGGATAGTATTGTAATGTGCCTTAGCTTCTCCACTGCACAGAGCTAGTATATCTCTTTGGAGGAGCGGGAAATTGTGGCTGTACCGTTTCACTATCAGAACTAGTGGTTAGAAATGGATGTATTGTATGACTGGAACTTACACTTCTTAATATAAAATAGCCAACATGTTTCATGCATATGTCGTATTGTATTCCAACTACCTTGTTTACTCTAAATGATATATGTATATGTTTGCTTATGCATGGATGTATGGATTATCCTGTATAAGTATGTATGAATTTTACTAAAATGTGTTGATTGGTTTATCAATCACTTTAGATTGTTAGCTAACTTTATTTCCATTTTGTGATGCATCTTCGCTCGAGTGTTCCCTTCCAAGCCACATGCTATCATAGGTTTCCAAGGGGCACACTCACCCAACTCTCAGTGTGTTAGAATCGTTCATACACCATCCTTGTCTTGCCGCAGCTGTCACACCGTTTCTACCAACAAGGAAATCCTACTTTCCTCTGTGTGAAATCATGGTCAAGAAATTATTGTACGACCCACTACTGGGACTCCTACACCAAATTGTCTGAGGTCTCATTGGGACTTCTTACAGGGGAGATCCCATAACATGTTGACAGGTCCAACACCTTCAAAAGGACCATAGGGTTAAGGGCCCATATGGAATCACTACACTATTTAATCAGTCTTTTGGATGTAGATCGAGAGATATTCATCATAAAAGGCTAGGAACTAGAACTTGAGGAGGCAGATATCTACTTCATCACAAGATTGTCTTGAAGAGGAGAAGCGATCCGACTTGTTTGATCTCGCTCAAGAGGTGAGAGTATGAGAACTCTAGTCTAGAAGCATTGTCCAAGTGCCGAAATGACCCAAGGAGGGAAGGTGAAGACAATGACAATAACTAACAACCTTACATTGAGAATGATCTTGTTCATTATGATGCATGTATCTAGCATGAAAGCCTTGCATGAGGCTTTGAAATCCCAATTCTAGTATGCTATTGTGTGTTTGACCCCCACCATATTTAGCTAGTGTGGAGGCATTATGTTAAATATGAAAAGATAGTTGACCAAGTGGAAGCATGGACAACTAAAGCACTTGGGGTTCGGTTTGATACTAGTGACCTTCTTTTTAGAGTGAGTGACATTATTTTGGTGTTAGTGTGTAGAGGTACCAAATCCTTCCCCCCCGAGATCTGAGACTAGTGAGATGGAGTCAACTCATGCCTCGAGAAGGAACGAGTCAGCATATGCATTACCCACTACAATTTTTTGCTTGGCTAGAATGCCAACTACTCATGGTAGAAGACTATGCTTATGCTAGCATGGATTTCAGGGGGGACTCAGATCTAACTCTACCACGAGGAGAATAGTGTATCGACATAGGTAAAAACTTGTTTTTTGGATTTTTTTTTTTTTAAGTTTTATGATTTTTTGTAAAAGTGTAAACTTAGACTCAACTTGTGATAAATGTGCAGATGTGGGACCAAAGAGACCATCTAGCATGTTGCCAATAGTGTGATGAGTTTCTCATCAGATAGTGGGCATAGAATATGAAGAAGGGGCAGACCCCTTAGTTGAGATGGAGTGCGACCTTGAGGCGATTACTCGAGGAGTCCTAGATTATACCACTATTGATGAGGTTCCACTACGTTGGCAGAGACACACTGTGGGAGTATCCGAAAGACTGCGTTAGCTATTAGGTTGAGTGATCAAAGTGGTCTCATGCTATCATGATCACTGTGTAGGCTGATAGCCTTTCTAGCTCTTTTACACATTTTGTAGGCTTTGAAAGCCAAATGTCCCAGAACACTCTATTTTTTGATATGTTGATGTAAAAACTCTAAAAGACACAATATATATATATATATATATATATATATATATATATGTGTGTGTGATGTGTGTGTGTGTGTGTGTTGTGTGTGTGTGTGTGGTGTGTGTGTGTTGTGTGTGTGTTTTATCTTCTACTTACGTATCCATAAGATGATCAGTTTTATAAATGACGCAAATGCCTATCAAGAACAAAATTTTGTAATGAATATGTTAATGTATTTAAATTACACAGAATATGTTGATATGTGATGAAATCAAAATTTATTTCTAGTAATCTAAACATAGATACATATGCAATTTTGTGGATTTCTCACTGAGTAATGATTGTTTAACTGTAACACAACAAACTGCGAATCTAACTTGCCAACTAAATCCCTAATGCCAAGAGAAACGGCTTCTGACAAGAGTTCAATGACTACACTGTATTCAACAATATTGTTAGTTGTTTGACCAAGGCATGTACCTTCTAAGTTAATCAACTCGCCATTAGGGGCATAGAGTACCCATGCTATGGAAGACAGGTTTTGTGTGCTACAACAAAAACCATAAGCAAAACCAAAATAATGGCTTGATGACATCTACAAAACGAGTGGAACATAGGGTAAGAAAAAAAATACATGTCTGCAAAGTAAACGAACACACCAAAACTCAAAACACACAATGGGGTCCCTTGGGTCAGTTTTGGGGTTAAAAACCTAATTTTTGATGTAAATTTTGGTAAAATATGTAAGGTCTCCACGATTTATGGATGCGGAGCATGTAGATGGTTAGAAGTGAAAATGGTTTTAGTCCCTTCTTCATGTGAAAGTTGAGTCATTCTTGAGATCCACCCTCGGTCTGTGGACCATGGGATTGTATGTAAAAATCTATAAATAGGTGTGTCTTAGAGAGTCTAAGGCATGTCTATGTATGAGAGAGGAAAAAGGGCAAGTAACGAGACAATATATAGAAGAAGAAAGGCTCCGCAATTGAGTGCGCAGAGGCCTAAAATAGAGTCCGCAACTGAGTGCATGAACCCCTACAACTGAGTGCGCAGGGAAGTTTTGAGTCTATAATGTCATATTGATGATCAATAAAGAAGACTGTTGAAGAATCCCCATGTTTATTTGTTTACTTCTGCTATTTATGTTTGTGATATATGTTGTGATTGAAAAATGTCATTATGAAATATTGATCTATTGGTGCGCAAATCTATGGTATAAGTCTTAATAACTGTACATGATGCATGTTAAGTACTTTTGCGAAGATTATAATACATTCAAGTATGTTTATTAAATAATTAAGTAGATCTGCGTGATCTCATATCTAGGGTTATTTTCTGATACACATAAGTGTATGATTCAACTGTTAAGATTTCACAAAGACCTATCATAAACCTTCACGAAGTTCTAGAGAGCGTTTAAAGGGAGTTGTAGTACTGAGCTCTAGGGGCTTACAGATTTGCATGAAGGTAGATCTAGGGCAATAAAAGACATCACACTAATTTCTGGATGTGGAAGCTTGGTTCCAACATCCCCCCATACTGCTTCGGGTGAAACTTCAGCCTGCGCTATGTGGGTTGATGCAGAAAAGGGCAGTAGTGTAGTGTTTTGTTTGGTGCAATTAACTCTGAACCTAGGTCAGTAACTGGTCCTTCTATGGCCAACTTCATCGTCTGATGTGTCTACTGCAAGCCCTTCAACTTCTCTTGAATGTTGGTTGTGACTTGGTAAACTTCTTCTAACCAAGGTCCCAACCTGACCTTAAGCATGACCTCCTTCTTCTGGGCTGGTTCTACCTATGCGAGGAGCAGCTTCCCCTCCTGCAACTTGGCTAGGTGTTGCACTAGAGCAATTGAGTGCATCATTGCCCTCACCTTATCATACCGTTTTTGTAGTTTGCGAAACTCTGTATTCCATATCTGCATGTTTGGGTCTTCCTATATAGTCGTTACCAAATCCATATTTAGCTCAAATAAGGTTGTGCATTCAGCAACTGTGGCATCCAAAGTGGCCATCCCTTGTTTTATGGCGGCTCCGCATTTCTCCTGGACATCTGGTAGAGTCGTAGGCTATAATTTGAGTTGCATCTCCATGATTTTCATGTTTCGTTCGAATTGAACGCATCCAACTTCAGCCTTTGCCTCACACACTCTAGCAAATAACTTCCTGATCTTAGCTTCCAACTGTGTGTCCTTTGGAATGTGAAGCTCTCGTACTGTTCTGCATGCCTCTGCAATTGCGGACTCAAGCCCGAAACTCTATGCCTGCAACATTTCCTTTTCCTTCAAGACTAGTGCTTTCACGGAGAACATCTACTCATTGTTCACCCTATATTCACTGATAAAATTGAGAGCACGCTGCTCCGGAGTTCTCAATTCCTCCATCACTCTTGCCTATAGTGCTTGAAGAAGCTCATTTGGGAGCACTGTGATGTTCAATCTGATGTTCTTAAGGGTTCTTAAGATGATGCAGTCATCAGTCAAATCTGTGTGTAGGGACCCTTCTGGTAAAGCAACAGTGTGAAGGTCCAGGGTCCTTACAAAGTCTGCAGCCTGACTCATCCTCGGTGCCAGGTTTACTTGTGCTACTCTCACTTGACCCGTTCCCACTTGTATCCTGCTAGCCTCAATCTGTAGCTTGTGTAGATCCTTCTAGACGCTCCCTAACATTTGCATATAGTGTTTCTCGAATTGTTGCAACACTTCAGTTGTAGTGTATAGGACTTTGTCACCGATCGCATCAAGATCACCCTTCCTCAATACCATGGAATCACCCTATGACTTGTCCTATTTATGCTTTTTTTGGGGACCTTCCCGCTGCTCCTGTCTGTGCTTTTTTATTCGAAACGAGGTGATCTACCCCTCATCTCCTCTGTCGCCTTGTTCGGACTACTCTTCTTCCTCTATCCCGGGCAAAGGGGATTTTCCATTTCGCTCTGATTCACAATTCTCTTGCTAATCCTGCTCCTTAGTAGCACTCTCCTTCTCCATCCAAGCCTTCTATGCAACTTCCTTTTCCCATTGTACAGCCAAATTTTGTGCAGCTTGCTTGGTTGCATCCTTCCTATTCTTTGCTATCGAGCTTCCCATGCCCTTACTGGTTATGTCATCTAAGTCTAAGGAGGCATGCCACTCTATTGGCCATTGCTTGATTACATGTTGTATATTTGTATCTGTGACCAAATATGGAAAGTCATGCCATTTCTGTTGTAGGTCCTTCAATGCCTGAATGTAAACTCGATGGAAGTCAGCCATCAACACGATGTAAGCTGACAATTGCTCGTATAAGGTTAGGGACAACCTTGGGTGCTAGTTGATAGCCATGCGGAGGCTTGATTCCATAAGAACCCAAAATATTTTTATTTATGTGACTCGTGTGGGGTCCTTTGTGTCCCATAGGGAGGCAAACTGCATGGCCTCCGATAATCCTTCTTTCAACGGAGGAGGTTGGCTATCCTTCGGCAACTCCCATGGAACTAACATAATGGAGAGCAGCGACCAAGAATAATGGAACAACTTGGTATCATCTTGGACCTCATAACTATTCGTGAAGAATTCACTACACAGGTACCTTGACCAGTTGAATTGGACACCCTTTATGCATTGTGCAGCTAGAGAAACCATGGGCACCAGAACTTCATCTGCACATCACTTCCTCATTACCTTCCTGACTAAGATTTGTGTGGAAATTTGTAACGCGGGGTCATTTATGGAAGTGATGAGTGTCTGCGCATCTTTTTCATGAGGGAAAATTCCTTCTTCATATTTTCAGCCAAATCCTTTTCTCTTGTCTTTCAGCCAAACTCCTTCACTCGATTCAAACCCTCATATGCCAGGTGTGTGATCCTATGGCTGAGCATCTCAGTGATGGGTATAGGCCATCTTAGACATAAGCACCCATTGTGCACCAGAGTAAGTAATTAACACACACAGGTTCTGTTGATAGTGGTGTGGTGATAATGGAGCACCCACAACAGGTTCAACAATCAAGAATTCTCCACTCCGCAGATCCATTCCACCGTGTCTAACTCAGTGACACCTGAGTCCACATAGTAGATGCACTTCATATAGTTGGTTGTCACTAGGTGAGGGAATCGATCATGATTTGCAAGGTCCCAATCTTACATCTTCAGCATAGGGATCCACGCAAGGCACGGACCTTCGAAGGGAACCTACTCCAATAGCAAGGGCATAAAAATGACAAATTTTTCTGAGTTTACATCCTTGGTGACATTTTCGTTCCCCTTGCGTGGAGGGATATAGTCAGGAAACTTATAGCGTGCTCCATTTCCTCAGCATCTATGTCCTCAGGGCCCTGTCCTTCCTCAACCTCCAAGTCAACAACTTTCTTAGGTTGCTTGTCATTTTCTGTTTTTTAGTTGTAGAGTGTTTTTTGGGCGATTCACATACTGGTATTGGCTTCTTTTGTTTATCCTTCTTCGGTTTATGGGTTTTCTCTAACAGGGGTAGGCTTTGGCCTAAGCGACCTCAACGCTGTAGGCATAAGATTTGAAGCTTCCATACTCATTACCTCTAGAGCAGCTCCTTTAGATGCGACATTTCCCTTAGTACTCATAGTCTTGGGAAGGCTTGATCCAAACATGGTTTCAAGGATGAATTTTTTATTCAACTCTGATAACTTGGTAAATGCAGGGTTCACAACCAATTCCTCAAAATATGAGTGGTTCATAGGAAACAGAAAGCATAGCTCAATGAAAACTCTAATGTTGCAAAGTGTTCTTTGTTGGACTGACACACGTAATTTATAGGGGTTTTTGAATTCGAGTCCAACCGTTCCCCCCAAAATTTGAAAATTAATGTTGTTTTGGTGGAAGATCTTCAAATATTTTGGCCTTAAGTATCGCCATCCCACTCTTCTTAATAGTCTTCTAGTTGTCAAATCATGAATAGTGACTCCAACAGTCACTTCCTGGTGAGCTATGCAGCACCTCCCTTCATAGTGCAACATCCTTCGTGCAACTTCATAGGTTGTATTTGTATAATCTTTCATGCAACCCACCTACTACTTAGTCCTTCAACCTTGGTAGTGTAGTTTATAGCCCCACGCTCCCTTGTAACTTCCTGGAGCACTAAGACTCTCCTTCCGACATATAGTCATTGGGTCGGATCCCTTGTATATGGCTTCAATCGGCTTCCATTCACTGTTACTGGAAAAGGTTCTCCATTCAGCTTCACAAGCTAAACTGTGCCTGCATCTTTAATTTCTTTGATAATATGTGGGCCTAGCAAATGCATATGAAATTTCCTAGGAAACTTAGTGAATTTACTATCATATAATAAAACCAGATCATTTACTTTGAACGTGCAGAGATTGATTTGTCAATCGTGCCATGCTTTTTCACGTTCCTTCGATACTTACTGATGGAATGTAGCCAAGAATCGATCCTCTTCAAGCTCCATTAGTTGCACGAGCCATTATTCCAAGACTTCGTGATCTTCCATACCTGTGAAAGCTGTTATATGTAGACTAGGCATGATATATTCCATAGGCATCACATCGTCTACACCATATACAAATCTAAAAGGTGTCTACCTTGTCAGGTTTTTACAAGGAGTCCTGTATTCCCATAGTAATATAGGTATGTGCACATCCCAGTCATTCCGCTGTGCATTGCAAATATTCGTCAATGCATTCTCCAAAATATTATTAAAGGCCTCAACTATTCCATTAGCCCGAGGATGATACAATGTGCTCTTTTGATGATAGACCTGGAACTCCTTAGTCAACGTGCTGATTGTTTCATTTAGGAAGTGCGAACCCCGATCACTCATTAACACTTTCAAGCAACCAAACCTAGTTAAGACATATTCAAACAAGAACTTCGCTGTTGTAGCTCCAATGCAATCCTTAACTGGCTATGCCTTTGCCCATCTGGTTAGATACTTCGTCACGGTGATGATATAGCATGCACCTATCTTCTCCCCTGGGGGATGAATTGGCCCAATGAAGTCAATCACCCATTTTTCAAATGGCTGCAATGATACTTGAGGATTCATTGGAAACTCATCCCTTCGTGATGGTCGACCTATTCATTGACATGCATCACATGCCCTAGAATACGCTTTAGAATCTTTTTACAGCATAAGCCACCATAATCCTGTGCGCAAAATCTTCTGTGTCGTCACCTTTCCTACATAATGTCGTTCTGAAACCCCTACATGGGCTTCAACGAGGATGCTATTCTACTTAAAATATGACACATATCGTTGCAATATCTCGTCTACACCCATATTATACAAATGTCCTACAATCACGGAGAAATCCGCCATGAACACTACTAGTTCCTATTTTTTCTGACTTGTATACCCTTTCGATGCCAGTCCTATAGTGAAAATTTGAATAATACCTGCAAAGTGGTTATCTGCTATGTGCACTGCAAAGAGCTGCACATTGGGCAACCCTTCCTCCAAATTGGTAGGCTCTTCTCGTCTCTCAATCCACAACAGATGGTTAGGTCCTGCATTCAACCTTCCTGGCTTCACAATCACCTCAAATTCATACTCCTAGAATGGCAAAAACCATCGATAGATCTTCCCCCCCAACACAGGCTTATTGACCAGGTAGTTTAACGTAGAGTTATCTGTGTACATTTTGATATGTCTGTCGAAAAAATAGTGCCTAAACTTTTGAAGTGTGTACACCATAGCCAATCCTTCATGCTTTGTCATTGAGTAGTTCTTCTTGGACTTTCATTATTTCCTACTCGCGAAGGCTATAGGGTGGTCTGTTTCTCCTTCACCGGCCTATGTTAGCACTGTTTCCAACGCAATGCAAGAGGCATCGACATGTACATTGAATTCTTTCTTCCAATATGGGAAAACCAAAATCAGTGTAGTGACCATCTTCTCCTTTAATACATCCAAACTGCATTGACATTCTTCATCCTGACAAAATGTAGTGTCCTTCTTCAGCAGTTTCTCCATGGGTGCAGTAATCTAAGCATAAGCCTTGATGAAATTTCTGTAATATCTAGTATGTCTGAGTGTTGCACACAACTGTTTGACACTTCTTGGGGCCTCCAAATTCACTATCACCATGATCTTGGCACGGTCCACCATTAGCCCTTGCTTTCACACCACATGACCAAGTAAGATCTCAAAGGGGACATAGAATAAACACTTCTTCAGATTCAATGTGATCTAGTATCTATAGCACGTATCTAGCATTAGTCACAGACTTGCTACATGGTGCTTCACTAAACTGAACACCATCCAGTGAGAAAAATACACCTCCAAGAAGTTATGAATGAACTCCTTAAATGTTGTTATAACTACGTGAGATAATATCACAGGCGCATTCTTAAGTCCAAACGACATTACAATATATTGGAAACAACCCCATTCTGTCATGAAGGTTGTTTTTCTCCTATCCTCTGGCATGATCTTGATCTGATGGTACCCTGAAAACCCATCAGTGAACGATTAGGCCTCCTACCCTCCAACATTGTCCAATACTTTATTTGTAAGTGTTGTTGGGAATGGGTCATGGATGCAAGCATCATTAAGCCTCCTCAGATCTATGCAAATCCTTATTTCTCCCTTCTATTTCTTCTCCTGAACCATCATCGGGCTCACCCAATTAGATTCTTCCATAGGTTCAATGATGCTTGCTTCTAGCATCTTATCCAAATCTAAGCGAACCTTTTCCTTGTATTTGAGATTAAGGCAATGTGGCCTCTTCTTAATAGGCTTCACGTTTAGTTTCAAGTTTATTTTAATCACACCCAAGTCGCCTATTATGCACTTCAAGTTTGAAAAATTGGTAGGAAAAATATCTTGGTACTTGCAGAGTAACTCAGCAACTTTACCTACTATGGCAACATCTTAGTAATCCCTAATGTTTGCAAATTTTGGGTCTGCTTTAGTACCAATGTTCACTTGCTTGGTTTTCAATGGCGTGGTGATGTCTGAGTTTTGTATTTGCAGACCTTCGACCTCGCAATGGCCTTCTACCTCTAGAATATTAATGTTTCTTGGATCTTTATCCTCCCCCTCAGTGATCACATTATATCATTCTAGCACATGGTACAACTAGGTGCTCCAATCCAGTTGAACCCACTCCAAAGGTTCCTGTGGGATTCTGAAGATCACTTCCTTAATCTCTTGCAGAGGTTCATCAATGCTCTCGAACCCATCTTCAAAACTGAAGGTCATTAAGAATCCTTCACTTAATATATGCCACTCCACTGTGCTATGGAAGAGCTCTGTTTCCAGATACCAATTCATAGGAATTGTCTCTAAAGTATGACATAATAAGTGCACCCATTCCAACTGTCACTCAGTTCCATAAGCTTTAGTCCACCTCGCTAAATTAGTGTGCGGATCATTTCTCCCATCAGATTTCTCAGTTAGTCAAATTTTAGGAAGACCAAATCGTAACCTCATCATCCTTCTGTAATCTCACGATCAATCAAAGCCATCATTATGCATACCCCATCATTCTGCAGACATAGTGCGCAACGTAAAATCTAGTGCTTTGAAGTGATGATCCTTAGGGACTTCCCATTCAAAGGCATCCAAAAAATTACTTACGTCAATTAAACCATCATAATAGGGTAAATGTCTTACCTCCGATTACACACAGCGCAACAATTTAGTCATCATGTTATAGCATAGTTTAGATACTTCATGTAGCTTATTCTGCCAGTGGTCCAACGCTTCATCTAAATCAAAGGTATAGGAACTTTCCTGTTCCCATACAATCCGTCCATCAGGTGTTGGATTAATCTAGTCATGATCTCACGCTATTATTTTTTAGATCTAGTCCAAGTCATCATCACATTCTTCATAGTCACAAACCAGTTCAGTATAGCACAGTCCTTCTGCAGGGTCCAATGGTATTACACCCCAGAGTGATTTCCTCTCAAACGACATTGTCCTCTTCTTCAAGTTGATGACTACATTCATATCAATGGCCTAGTCAATTCTAAATAATGCAAGGTATGGATTAATGTCATCAATGATCTCTATTACTTCGAAATTAGCCAGCACACTCACACCTTCTATATCCACTATTACTCCATGTAGTCATCCCATAGGGATGATCTTCTGCTAGTTTTCCATTCTAAGCTGGATCAGAGACCACTACAGTGTGGGTCTCCCCATTCTTCCCCATGTTTGTTTAGGAAAAATGTTCACATCAGAGCCTAGATCCAGAATGACCTGGTCCATCTCGTATTCTCCTATTTGTGCGGTGACTCTCGCGCCCTGTTCTTACCTTATGTTTGCCAATATTTCTAACCACATGGTGTCCAACGGGGGCGTTTTCTTTACCAACACACTTTTTTATCAATTCGTGCAAGCCTTTCACAGCCTTGCTATAGTGCAAAAGTTTCATGTAGGTCTCTAAGAATGTGGTAAGTACAGAGGGCTCAACCTCTATAGGCACATTGGTTTCTGGCACTTTGTTATGACTTCCCAAGGTAGATGCCTCAGCAAAGCTTTTCTTGGCCTCCATAAACCTTTTCTTTGTGCACTCTAGATCAAACCCAACTTCCTTCTATGGGGCCTTGTGGACCCGTTTGTCCTCTTCAATCTATTTTCCCTCATCATCCCCAGTTGTAATCCCACTTCTCAACAAGATATTCACATTCAAATCTTCCTCACGGTGTTCAACTCTCATCATTTGTAAGTTCTAGGTATGTTGCTAAGGCTGCGCCTTTTTCTCTTGCATATTAGCTATCAACACAGGGCATTCTTCTATAGTGTGGTCAAATTGGCTGTAGTATTGACATGATGGGCGTGTCTGATTCTAACACTCCCGTACGTAGAGTTCTGGAATTCCACAATTGTAACAAATAACTTGACCCCGACCTCTACCAGGCCCTCCTCCTCCTTGGCCTCATCCTCATCCCTGGTATCCTCCGTGCGCTCCTTCTGTGGCTTGATCCGGAGGTCATGTTTCTGCTTGCATCTGGTACATAGGAATTCTTTCCATTATTAGTTCATAGCTGCAACAATGGCGCTCATCATGGCCCACTAATTTGTAGAAGTTGTAGAATAACTATTGTGGTTTCTGAATTAACTTTTGAAGCAAGTGACAATTATCCGTGGTGTGTTTTCCAGCCACCTCACAAATAGCACACCATAGTGTGGCCTCCATGCTTGACCCTGCTGGAGCTTCTGGCCTTAGGAGAATTGGTCCCCCTCCTATGTTATAGTTCACAAATACAGGACAATGGTATTTATCATGCCCTTGGCTCTTACATTTCAGGCACCATACTTCCTAACACACCTTTGGTTTAGTTTCCTTCTTTTTCTTCAAGCTCTGCAATTCCAAGTAGAGGTTCTACAATTGGGAGTGAATCTGCTATACCCCCAAGGTTGCGTCCTACATGGGCATCACATGAAACCTCATTGTGATTTCCAGCGATTCTGCATAAGTTCCTATCTTCTGTTGTGACAGAGAAATCCTCAAGTGGGGCAGAAGCGAGGCTATAAACCACTCGCAGTTCTGACCATCTGTGAGCTGCATATTAGCTTCGCAGATCACACATTTCAACCTTTGATCTAGCTCCCAAGGCATTTCATCGACCCTCATCATGATCCCCTTAAAGCTGCCTACTGACTGCGAGTCAGACTTAAGTTTACTAAATTCTTTGTTTAAAGCAGCCTTAGTCTCTACTAGCATTTCAACAATATGATCATAACAATAATTAATATACCATGTGAGTGTACGATCCTGTAGTGTAGTAACTAGTTGCACCTTCTTTATGTTGTCATCAGTGATCTACTGCAATGTCCATATAACATTCGCAACAAACCAAAATTGATCTGTATCTTCGCTCCATATACCCTTAAAAATTGGCAGCTTCATTGTGTTTGAAATGTTGAACGACGGTGGTAGTGGCAGAGATGTGGGCGAAGGTGTATGCTATGGAGGTGAAGGAGGAGGTGGAGTGGATGGATGATGTATCCATGAAAAACCCTATCTTCTCATCTAGACAACACTCCATGGTGAGGCATGTACCGTTCCATCATCATCGCTTGAAGGAGGTTCAAACAAGGGTCTATATTCAACACCTGATTTCTCTCGTTCTCTAAAGAGTTTCCACTTCGTGTAACTGCAAACATCAAGGCAATGACATAACCCATTTTTAAAACAAGAGAATCTTAATCGAGGTATTTAGAGATCTTGGATACTTACTTTGCAGTCCATTGAAGAACCGCTGCTCTACTTCATTGTAGCTGATTGAGGTATGAAACGCGAACTCTGTAGCAAATCTTCCTATAATCTCATCGAGCCAATCGTCGATAACATGCATGATCTTGTATTTAGAGGCTTCTAATCATCATATCAATTCCAAAGTCCACATTATTGGACTGTCATGCTTCTATCTCCATTGGCCATCTGCCAACTTAGGTATCCACTCGTATGATTCGATCATGAAGGTGTAGAAGAAAATTTCATGTATTTCTATATACAAATACCTGTCCAACCACTGCTTCTTTGATAGATTCAGATTATTGTTCTCTTGCACCATGAATTTGTGAATATTTCTACCCAACCACTTCTCAATTTCCTTCTTGGTTAGATTCCAGTGATGCGACATCACACATCTCCTTTAAGTAGATCTCGGTGCTGACAATGGAACTATTTGTTGGCTTAGTGGGTCTTGACCCAAGTTTAGAGTTAATTGCACCAAAAAAAACCCTACACTACTTGCCCTTTTGGCATAAACCCACTTAGCGTAGGCTGAAGTCTCACTCGAGGCAGTATGGGGGGATGTTGGAACCAAGTTTCTATATTTAGAGATCAACGTGATGTCTTTTATATCCCTAGATCTGCCTCCTTGTAGATCTATAAGTGCCTAGGGCTCAATACTGCAACTCCCTTTAAACGACCTCTAAACATTCATGAAGGTCTACAATAGGTCTTTGCAGATTATTAACAATTGAATCATCCACTTATGCATATCATAAAATAATACTAGATCTGAGCTCGCATAGGTCTACTTGAGCATTTAATAAACACACCGGAATGTATTATAATCTTCGCTAAAGTAATTAACATGCATCATGTACACTTCTTAAGATTTATCCCATAGAGTTGCGCATCAATAGATCAATATTTCATAAGGAAATTATTAAATCACAACATATATCGTAAACATAAATAATAGAAGTAAACAGATAAACATAGGGATTCTTCAACAATCTTCTTTATTGATATTCAAAGTGGTATTACAAACTCAAAACTACCCTGCGCAGTCTTCTTCTATATACTTGCTCCTTACTTTCCGTTTTTCCTCTCTCATACATAGACATGGCTTAGACTCTCTAAGAGACAACTATTTATAGCTTTTTACATACAATCCCATGGTGCACGGACCAAGGTTGGATCTCAAGAGCATCTCAACTTTCACATAAATAAGGGGCTAAAACCCCTTTGAATCCTAATCATCTACACGCTCCGCATCCACAAATCATGGAGACTTTACATATTTTACCAAAATTTACATAAATAATTGGGTTTTTAACCCCAAAGCTAACCCAGGGGACCCCATCCCAGCACATGAATTTGACACATAATACTTCCTTAGATACAACTCATTGCGGGGTTGTGATAATGCATTTCCCTCATAATCACATAGCTCATAGGCACCTTTTTGTAAGACACACTTAACGATATAGGGTCCATGCAACATGGGCTCAAACTTTCCTACTCCTAATTTATCATTGGCTTGGTCATAAAGAAGGACCAAGTCACCTTCAGTAAAGATGCGTGGAGAAACATTTTGGTCAAAATGAGCTTTGACACATTTCTTTTGAGCTTCGATGACCATTTCAGCGATGTGACAAGTCTCTTAAAGCCTCTCAAGATACAGTAGTCATTCCTCTTTAGGCGAGGTATTTAGAAGGAGTTCGATAGCCAATTTGTACGAAGGGATTTCACATTCGATTGAAACAGTTTCCTCTAAACCATACACTAGCTGGAATGGAGTGAATTCAGTGGCCGTCTTAGCGAGAGTTCTGTAAGTCCAGAGAGCTGAGAATATCATCAAATGCTAGTCCTTTTTGTGCTTCCCAATGGTACGTTAAAGCATAGTAATAAAAACTTTATTAACTGATTCGACTTGGCCATTGGCCTGTGGATAATAAGGAGTTCACTATCGTGATGAAGACCCAACTGAAAAATCAGCTCTTCCATCATGTACTAATGAAAATGTGATCCATGGTTAGTTACAATGGCTTGAGGAACACAAAAACATGCTATGACGTGGTTAAAAGGGAACTGAGTAGCAATGATACCGTCAACATTGTATGTAGGCATCACCTTGGCCGATTTAGTAAAATAGTCGACAACGATGATTATATAACCATGCCCCCCAGCTGAGCGATGATTACATGTCATGAAATCAATTCCTCATCTAGCAAATGGGCCAATGGTAACTACTAGGTGTAAGGGTGCTAGCGAGGCGTGCTGCTTGTGGTTAAAAATATACCATTCATGGCATTTCTAAACAGCTAGAATACAATGTTTAAAGATAGAAGGCTAGAAATAACTGATGCAGAGGATTTTATGAGTGGTGGCATAGTCTAACATATGACCAGCACAGGCACCAGAGTGGAAATCATTCAAGACTCGTTCAACCTCCTTTAGGGTGAGACAACTACAAAGAACATAATCCACACCAACCTAATACAATGTATTACCAGGGATCTGATAAGGTTGGGACTGATGCCAAATGCGACATCGATCAGATTGAGCCAAATCAAATCAGAAGGTTTGGATTTGAAGATAAACGATGATATCTCCATACTATGGGTCAAGAGTGCTGATCAAAAATAGAGTTTCATTGGGAATTTTCTCAGTGAAATCAGTAGAAATTCTTGTAGACAGAAGGGCACATATCAACTTATCAAAAATGAGTGATTTCTTTGATTTGGTAGCAGTGAACTCCAAACCAAACTCCTACAGGATAATGATCCATTTGGAGTATTTCCCCCGAGTAATTGACAAGTCAATATATAGGTCATGGGGTTGCAATCAGAAATCACTGTGGTTTTCTGTAAAAGGATATAATGACCAAATCTTTGAATAGCATGGATTGCTGGCAAAGCAAGCTTCTTAACATGGGAATATCAAGATTTGGTGTCAAGAAGAATTTGGCTTATATAATAAACCACGTTCTCATTGCCATCATCGTCATCCTAAACTAACACCATAGCAATAGTAGTATCAGATGCAACCAAATATAGGAAATAATTTCATCCATAATCAGGGGGATGTAGTAAAGGATCACTGATAAGGATGTCTCTCAAAGCATCAAAATATTTTTGGGCAACTTCATCCCAAACGAAAGGGATCCCCTTCTTAAGAAAGTGAGTAAAAACCTTCGCGAGTTCAGTGTAATTAGGAATGAATCAACGAAGAAAGTTAGCCTTTCCTTGTTGGCTTTACAATAATTTGCAATAATGAGGTAGGGGGTAAGTTGACAATGGCCTTAAATTTTAAAGGATTGATTCAGATACCTTCGCGAGACACCGAAAAACCCAAGAGTCAAGCAGATTCAACACAAAAGATGCACTTATGTGGATTGAGACAAATGTTATAATGCCAACATTGTAGAAAGATGGATCTTAAGTGATCTAGCTGGTCACGACACTTAACAAAATTGACTGGTGAGTCATCAAGGTAAGGCTGAACAATGTGGCGAATGTCATGGAACACATAAGACATTGTTCTCTGGAAGGTAGCACCAACATTTTTTAAACCAAAAGGAAGACTTTTATAAGAAAAAGTGCCCCAGGGACAAATAATGACTATTTTATGTTGATCAACACATGAAATGTTGATCTGGTTGTAGCTAAAAAAACCATCCATAAATGAGAAAATATCACTCCCAGCATACTCATCGATGATGTGATCAATAAACAAAGTGGGATAATTGTCTTTTGGGCATGTGCGATTGATATCGCGGTAATCAACATAAGCATGGATGTGCCCTACTTTATAGCAATAGGGACAATATTGGACACCCAATCTATCAATGGGATGGGATAATAAAACCTAATTTTAAAACCTTCTCCACTTCTACTTTAATAGCAGCAGGCTTTCTAGGATGAAAGGGGAGAAGATGCCAACGAACAAGTTTGGAACCAAGATAAGTCAGTACTTCATGCACCACTATTTTTGGATCAATACCAGGCATTTCCTCGCATGACCATGTGAAAACATCTCGAAATTCTTTGAAAAGTTGAGTGTAAACCCTAATCTCATCTAGAGAACAGGAAACCCCAATATGAATGTTCTCAAAAATTCCAGCTTTAATGTAAATGTCAAGAGGCACAGTAGCAATAATGTTTCCCATGTTACCCTCCAAAAAGACTTCATGCACTAGGACAGGTGTTTGAAGTGGAGGCATTGGGCAATGAGAAACAAATGCTTCAAGACACGATGGCATCTCACTAAGGTTGGGAATAAATGAGGAATGATGATGAAGACCATTCCAAGGAGTTTCATTCAGCGACATAACCTGAATGATACTCTTGCCAGTGGGGAATGTCTCATTCAAAGGATTCTGAGAATCCCAAGAACTAAGCCAAGGAGATGGCACATAAGTTTCCAGGTTCATATTGAAAACAATATGACTTTCTGAAGCACCCATTGAAACCAAGACAATTTCTTGATAATTTTTTTCCAATGGACTTAAAGGCATAGAATCACCAAATGAATCAATTTGATCTAGAGTAGGAATAATCCAAGGATCCATAGAAACTGAGATCATATTGATTGAAATAACATTCACAGGTGGGAAAGTAAAAGTACTCATTAAAGTAGAGTCTTTGAAGAGACCTGCCCCCACACTCTCATAAGGAATCTCGGTATTTCCCGCATAAGGGACATTTCCATTCGATGAACTAGAAGAGAAAAAAGACAATTGTTCAATGGTGACAATTTTTCCTTCGTGAGGAAAACAAAGCACCCGGAACAAAGAAGAAACGACACAAAACATAGCATGGGTCCAGCTTCGCTCGAGAAGAAGGTTGTAGTTGAGATTCACATCTACAACTTCCACTTCTAGCTCAACAATCTTTCCTTCTAATGTAATTGGAAAGTCCGTGAGAATACTGTATGGATGGGAGGCTCTACCATTAAAGGCCTCCAAAGTGTTCGGGGACTCGTTAAGAGAAGGAGAGCCAATGGCCTTCCAACACGAAACATACATGATGCAGGTGGAAGTACCGTCATCAATAATAGTCTGATGGATTGTCTTTCCTTTAAGGAGGACTTATATTAGAAAATAAATTTCTGATGAAGTAAAATTATAAGTGCAGACACAAACAAATTCCTCTAGCCCAATAATGGGTCTAACCATAACTGATACATTGTATGGAATATTTCCTTAGGTTGGAAGCAATTAAGAGGGCCCACCTCTTAGTACGCTTATCTCATTTGATGGTGTCCTTGCTTGATCGCTCCAACTATCTCTCGCTTCATTCTTCAACCACCTGAAACAAGTAAACAACAACAAATAACAACCGTGATAATAGACAAATTGTAATTCAACCTACTTAACAAGTCAAGAAACATTAAGCCATGAATATGTAAGATGAGAAATCACGCAGGAAATCAATCATTCATATATATTGAATCAAGAAGATATTACAACCATTGTCTTGATGTTGTCGTTCTCCTTTGACAAGACCAGTTTCCCACACACTTCTGCTAGCATTCCATGATGGCCTCAACAACAATAGTTTTAAAGCTCTTCCCTTTAGGCTTCAAACTAAACCAAAATCACACTTCTCCCTCCCACAACTAGAGAGCTACAAATATGAATAGCTTGATGTTTACTCAAAACTTAATTAGCACTAGCACACCAACATTAACACTTCCACACTAACACTAGCTTGTGCTTGGGAAAAAGGGAGGTTTATATACCATGAATGGATGGGAGATGGATTGTCTTGTTATAGGAGAAGGCCTTATCCCTTGAGTTAGTTCCATCATTATAGGGGAAAGGTGCCCAAACTAACATCCTCAACCCCATCCAGCCAAACCATTTACTAGAATTCCATTACGAAGCTTCTAGAGGGCTTCGACTCCTTATTTAAAAAACTTTCCATAAGAGGGCTAGCACAACTAGAAAAAAGCTTAGTTGCTCCAGTTGGTGCTAGCGATAGTGTTAATCCCTGCATATCGATGTGAGGAGGAAAATGTCCATTAGCGTCGTTCTTGTAAATTAGGCAAAATAGAAGTTTCAAGGGAAATGGTAGAAGAGGGAATTGATTTTCTCATGAAGAGGGACACAATGGGGGTTTCTTCATGAAGGGTAAGCATATAGGATTCATTGTAGAGGTCCTCCAGGATCAAGGAATGGGGAGTATAGGGACAGTGATAAAATGTTGTGTAACAGATGCCCCCTAGAGCGTGAAGGCCGAACTAGAGTGAGGGATGAAATTCTTTACGAATTAGTATGGGGAACCATAGTTTGCCATCGGAAAACCTGCAAGAAAGTATAGATACATATACGTAACTAAGAACTCGATCAAATGATATATGAATCATGGCATGGACGTAGTCATCCAGAGAATGATCATGTAAATGGATCCCATTATGGGCACAACCATCCGTCAAAGAGGATCATAATGAAACCAAGGTATGGTAGCAGCCATCCAATAATGAGAAGGATCATAGATGATAAATCATGGTATGGTCGCATCCATCCACCTAAAAGAGGCATGTTTATCAACATAACCATGTCACATCACTTCACAACTTAGACTTTCATAATTTGTGTCCTGGGACTTGCTCTCCAACACGACCTAATCAAAGTACAAATTCTAACATGTGAATAGATGTGTTGATGTCAAACATGCTAGAAAGTTGCTTTATTACCAGTCAATGTGTAAACTGTTAACAAGAGTGAGAGAAACCACTAGTAATGACAACGGTCCTCAAGGTACTATCAGCACAATTCACAGAATGTGAATAGAGGAACTGAAGTCAAACACCTGTGAAATCAGTTGATTGAAAGCCAATGATGTGAACTTGTCATCGAGTGCGAAGAACTTGCCATTAGGTCATCTAAGCTCTAAGGTAATAGAAGGGAGTCTCTCGATCAACTTCCCAGAGAATGAGCTGAAGTCGACAGGAAGTGACCATGTCGAAGGAGGGCCATAATGTATCCCACATCATCGACATGAGAGAAAGGGATGAAAAATGATTTTGGATGATACAAAGAATCACGGGTAGAGGTAGATGCAGAAGGACAACTCTTGAACATATCGCTGACACGACTGTAAGTTTGGAAGCTTTTGGATCCATAGGATCGGTGGTCATGATGATGTGGAAAAGATTAAATGGAAGGGAAAAATAAATGGCCCAACCCAGGAAGGTCAATGCTAAAAAGGAGGATATCCCATCCTGACATGAAGCAGAAGGTGTCATGTTCAAGAGTGAGCTGCCGATAGAATAGATTAGATTTCCAAATTTTGCCCCACCATTTTTGGCACATACCCCAATTATATTTTAATCGCAAGCTTGAAGGGGATAACATATGCTTGCACTGTAAGTTCATCCTTCAGATGAATACGACCTAGTAATTTTAATGAATCCTAGGAAGGAGAAGCTCATGTTCATCATGGTGACAAATCCAATGTTGTTTAATATTTTAACGAGTTCGACAAAGGTGTAACTCAGTATCTTTTTCATTTTTAGAGAGTTTGAAAAGACACAGAAAAGAAAACTCCACATGGTCCCTTTTCGTACATTTGTGTCTCTCAAGCTCGAAAAGGTAGAAAACAATACTGGAGAGAACTGCTTCACCATTTCAGTCAAGGAGTACCTTTTTCGTAAATAGTGCATCCCAGTCTGAAAAAGGAGCAAATGTATATTGGGTGCAGTACATTTCACAACCTTTATGAGTTCAAAATGACAAGAGCTCGACAATATTTTTGTGTTTTAAGAGTTGGATAAGAGCTGCAAGTAGAGCCCCCATTTTTATTTTCTTTAACAAGTCAAAAAAGAGAAAAAAATACTCGATAATCTTTTCATCTTCTACAAGTTAGAAAATAGCTTAAAGGTGACTCGTCCTAGAGGAATGAGTGGTATAAAAGGTAGAAACTAGTTCCAGCAATGGAGGAACTTCTCAAAACATGTAATGGTCAAGAGGCTGGCTAATAAAATCACTCATTGTTGCGGTTCCTCAGGAAAGGAAAAAACAACCAAGTGAAAGCATATGATCAATCAAAGAGATGGTGGAGATGGAATAAAAAAACCAAGGCTCATCTAGCATAAATTAGCTAATAAAAATGGCAATCATGAGATGTAAATCGGGCATGGGTTCATTTTTACAAAAGCTTGAACCATGGAGAACTCTGCTTGGATTTGGTTTCATGTTTACATAAGCTTGAAACAAAAAAATATGCTTGCTATAAGTTTGCATGCCCTGAGCATAATGACTCAATCGAGGTACATGCCCCCCAAGCTTCATTTTAGTCAACTAGGTGGATGGAATGAAGGTTCACTTTCAAGATCTTGGAAAGAATTGACTGGGATTTTACGAGATCTTAATCAAAGACACAATTTGGAAGAGGGAGTTCTTTCATTTTTGTAATGAGGTTGACACAGTAAAATAACTATCCTCGATTTAAGAGATCTGTGGTTTGTATCTTTCGAATCAGTTACCGGAGAACCCACCGTATGAACATTTTTATGCCAACGTTTCAAATCCCAACTGGGATCCATCATCAGGACTTATGAATGATGATAAAAGAAGAGCTGCTTAGAAGGAAATAAATAATAATTTGAAGAAAATTTTTTTTTTGGATCAGCAGAATGTCAGCTTGAATGCTTAATTTTAATTAATTTAATTAATTATTTACTCAGTCATTTATTTATTTGTTGAGTTTTTATATATTAATTTAACGAGTGAGGGAATATAAAAACCAAAATGGTATAAGATTAATTATGAATATTAATATTAATACTAAATTAATTAATATTAAATTTTAAAATAATTACTATTAATTACTATT
>APFE030019603.1:39361-55070 GCA_000404065.3 Pinus taeda
TAATTATTATTATTATTATTTGATGATAAAGGTAAAGGTAAAGGATATGCTATACCTGGGATGTGTTGGCGCTCTTGATTTCCCTGATCAAGGGAAGCCAGCTCCTGCTAATCTCCAAGCCATTGTCTCTGTTCAGATTATGAGGATGTTTGATAATTTCGAGTGCTTCTCTAATCTTTCGTCTATGATGCTGCTCCTCCCTTGCGACAATTGAGGCGCTTTCCAAGCAGATGTGGTGTTTTGTTTTTGAGGAGTGCTTTGCCAAGGCTGAAGTACGAGACCTTTCATTCCTAATATCGGTGCTGTGCTCCTTGAGCCTTGTCTGTAGGGGGCGACCTGTTTCACCAATGTAGCTTTTTCCACATGAGCAATCTATTTTATAGACTCCTTTAAGCTGATGTTTGTCAATATCATCTTTTACAGACCTCATACCTTGCCTAATTGTTCCAAGTGCTGAGAAATGTGTGATAATGTTTTTCTTCTTTAGGATTTTAGGGATTTTGTTTGTAACTCCATGGATATAAGGTAGAAAGACCTTACCACTCTGAGGTTGGTCTTGGGCCTTAGGTTCATGAGACAACAACCTTCTCTCAGCTTTCTCTATGGCTCTTTTAATCTCCTGTTCCTTGTAGCCTATACTTTTAAAGGTTGCGACTAAATGATTCTTTTCTTCATTTAGATGCTCAGAGTCAGAAATTCGAAGGGCTCTGATAGCAAGAGTGTTTGGAACACCAAACTTCTGAGCCGGGTGATGGTGGGAATCCGCATGGAGGTAACTTTCAGTGTGGGTTAACTTCCTGAATACTTTGTGCCCTAGAGAGCCATCCTCTTTTCTCATGATGAGAACATCTAAAAATGGGATGCTCATGTTTTCTTCAAGTTCCATAGTGAATTTTATTTCGGGAGAGAGAGAATTTAGGTGCATGAAAAACTTGTCAAGTTCTACTTTGCCATGAGTCCATTTTATATTGGTATCATCGATAAATCGCTTCCACCAGGCTGGTTTTAAGGGGTATGATTCAAGGGCTTTCTTTTCAAAGTATTCCATGTAAAGGTTGGCCACAATTGGCGAAAGGGGTGATCCCATTGCCACACCAGATGTCTGCTCATAAAATATTCCTTGGAAGGTGAACACAGTTGACCTCAAGCAGATTTCAGCCAATTTTGCAGTCCCTGGATCAGTAACATCTTTTATAACTTGAACGGCTTCATCAAGAGGAATCTTGGTGAATAAGGATACTACGTCAAAGCTCACAAGAATGTCATCATGTTCTATCTTCTCATTTTTAATAAGATTCACAAAACTGTGGGAGTCTTTGATGAAGGAATCAGTATTTCCGACAAGTGGCTTAAGAATTTTAGCAACATACTTAGCAAGTTCATAGGTTGGGGAGCCAATAGTATTAACAATTGGTCTAAGAGGCACTCCTTCTTTATGGATCTTGGGTAAACCATAAATTCTTGGGATAGTTTCACAAGAAGGGATTAGTTTCTTCTTCAATTTATCGTCAAGGTTGGAAGCTGAGATGATCATTTTTACCTCTTTCATAATTTTGGGGATGGGATTATTGCTCAACTTCTTATAACTGCCACATTTTAGGTGTTCATTCATTTTGCATACATAGTCTTCTTTATCCAAGATGACTGCTGCTCCTCCTTTATCTGCCTTAAGAACCAGAAATCTTGTCATTGTTCCGCAAGGATTTTAAGGCTCTTTGCTCTTCTTTACTTAAGTTGCTTTTGGGAGTTTTGGCTTTCCTCATAATGAGAGAGAATTCCTGTCTTAATGATTCTTTGTCTTCTAAAGGAAGGTTATTAATACCCTCCTCTATGCTACAAATCATCTTCTCAATAGGGAGGTTTTTAGGAGTAACTGCAAACCCCATGCCTCTGCTGAGGACATTAATGATTTCAGGTTCTAACTCCTGGGAAGAAAGATTGACAACTTTTCTTCTTAATTTTTTCTCACAAGGGTTCGCTGAAGGCTGACTTTTTTCTTTATTATGGTCTTTAAAGTTACACTCATTTGCGCTGAGGGAATTTTCCTTGTCGTTCTTCTTAAAACCGGTATTCTCATTTATAAGGTTACCCTTCCCGCTGTCTATATCATAATTCCGCGTTTGATCTGTGTTATCACCGGCTTGATCTGCGTTATGGTTATTAAAACCCTTGGCTATATCTGAGTTATCCCATATATTATTACCTTCTGCGTTATCAATGGCTTTATCTGCGTTGTCTACATCATAATTCCGCGTTTGTCCTCAAAAACCTTGTTTCATTTTTTAACGAGCTTGACACAAGACAAGGAACTATGGTTATCCCTTGTTTCATTTTTTAATGAGGCTGACATATGACCAAGAACTCTCCTCATGCGTTGCTTCTTTTTTTAATCAGGTTGACAGAAAAAAAGAACTATCGTCACGACCTTGTTCGTGAACCATATAAGAACATGGCTCCCAAGAAATCTTCACTAGATGGAAGAACCACACTTTGGGAGGAATACATGTCAACTAGTACAAATGACAGATTGGGTTCCAGTGCCCTCAACACATAATGTACTATTCAATCTATGTGATCATCAGCAGATGTGGAGACAGAATAGGTAGCCACATAATTGACCCGTGGCGGTGAGGGTACTACTTGCAAACGAGAACCAATAGGGGACGATGTTGCATAGGAGGCACCTGGTGACCAATGAATGACAATTGATTAATGGCCACTATCCTCCCTTCATGTGGAAAAAAAACCACACGGAAAAGTGAAGAAACAAGAGCTCCCATGACATAAACATAGTTGCATCTAAGGAGAAGATTGAAATCTAATGGACCTTGGACTACCATCACATATATATAGATGGTTTTTCCTCCCAAAGTAATAGGGAACTTTGGAAGGATCCCTAAGGGTTGTCTGGTTCCTCTGTTGAAAGCCAACAAATTCTGGGTGTTAGGCACAAGCTGTGGGGAACCCAAAAATCGCTAAGTAGTAGAAGACATGATGCTGACAGATGCACCTTCATCTAATATAGTGTTAGGTATTACCATATTATAGGCTTATACTTTGATCTGGAAAGGCACATAAGATGGGGGGCGGAAAGCAGTCAAGTGACTGCAATCGAAAGAAACGACATAACTACTTGGTGGAGTATCATATGATTACCCCCATGTTGTATAGGAATAGGAGAAGGACTCTCCTGAACAATCGAGATGGGAGGGCAATTCTTCGATTCATGAGAATCTGAGGGGATGAGAAGAACATGAGTAGTATGATCACCACTCTCTCCTGTAATAGAGTTAACAACTTGAGGTGGAGCCAAGTCAACACTCTCCTCAACCAATGGTTGGTCAAGAACAGATACAAGAGAGTCATGCTCAAGAAGAGCAGGACCAAAAAGAGATTAATTCGAGTAAATATCTTTACCAACTAGGATAGGGTCAGAAGAAAGCCTTTGATAACCAACAGGAAGTTGGGGTTGAGGAGTAGCAAGGTTTTCCAAAACTTTGGAGTCTTTATCCATAAGAGGACAAAGGTGAAGAAGATGCTCTCAACCTACAGGGGAATATAATCTTCCCTTTCTTCTTACCATCGCTAACCGAGGGTGCAACATGGACATGATCTCCAGAGGTTGATGGGGATGGTCGATCCAGATTTTGAGACCATACCTCTAAGACTTTGGGAATGCCAGAACAGTCTCGAAGGAGATGGTCACCCTTACATATCTTGCAAGGGAATCTAACCTTCCGTGGAGGATCAGAAGGTTTATCTACAGGAGGTGCATTTTGAGTAACAGTCACATGGTTTGCCTCTCACTTATTTGACTTCTTCTTCTTTGTCTTCCTCTTTTGCTTCTTCTTAGCCTCCTGGTTACTAGACTTGAAAGTTTCACCAGGCGAAGTAGAAGAGGAGGGTGAAGAAATAGGGGAAGAAGGTGAGGGGTCAACCTTAGAATCATCATGACGTGATTCAAATGAAGTAGATGTTTGGACAGGAGTCAGGACGCTAGGGACCACCGAGGTTGAAAACAACCAGACATGTAAACCAATGGTTAACACTGGAAGGGACAACATTGCCATATAAGGAGCACTAGCACTTCCAAAAGAAGGAAAAGGACTAGAATTCCCATCCAAGGGGAACCCTTGAATAGTGGACTCTGGAAATGTTTCCATATAAGGAGCACTAGCACTTCCAAAAGAAGGAAAAGGACTAGAATTCCCATCCAAGGGGAACCCTTGACTAGTGGACTCTTGAAATGTTGCCATTAGAATTGACCCTAAAGAATCACTAAGGAACATAAATTGAACCAGGAATATTTCCTGGGAAGTTAATTTTAGAATACAGAAACAAAACTTTGCCTTTTCATGTTTTAAGAGTTGAGAAAAGGGAAAAAGATGAGTCTATTTGCTTTTGAAGTTAATGAGCTTGAAAGGACAAGTGCTTGATGATATTTTAAATTTAGCGAGTCAAAAAGACCAAAATAACTGCTCTAGATAAGCTAGGCAAAATGATTGTGAGGTAACCATGAACTGTAGAATAGCTGTCGGCGAGCCGAGAAGTACAGGCAGGCAATCTCCTTGAATGATGTTGTCGGTGTATCACGTTTACAAGACGATAGACTCAGCTTCCAATGGATAAAGTATTGCAGACCTAGTGGGGTCTCCCTTCATATGCACAACAGTACGGGGAGCACAAGTCCATATTAGTGCCATCTAGTTCCAAAGCGAATGACAAGCTCTAGGTTTAAAGATGTCAAAACACATCTCTAGCCTAAACAACTAAATGTGAGCATTAACTTCCAATGCTTCCTTAGGTTAATTCAATATATTTTAATGGTTGATCTTGAATTAGGTTTCAATTTCAAGGCCCAATTGTCATCATCTGACAAAAACTCCTACATGCAGCTATATGAGAAGAAAGATCTTTGTCTTTGATGAAAGTCATCACTAATTGAGAGATAGAGAGCACACAACCAATGCAACAATCAAAGAATGAAAGCTTTCACTTATGCATGTACTAAGTGTACTTAATCTTCCTATAGCAACATAAGAAGTTTCATTTCATTTCCAATGCTTATGATGATGTTATTCTAGCTTCTTTCTCTTAAGTAAACTAGAATGATGTTTTTATTTTCATAAAATGAAAAATGAATCTTTCACATAAAGCACTTTAATGAAAATTTTCACAATTCTGAACAAAAAAGCATTGATCAAACCCAAAGCATGATAAATGAAACTAAAAGCAACTTCTTCCCTGAATCGAACAAGACAAACACATAAAAGCTTTAATTGACAAATTGAGCAATGTAATCTATGCCCAGAATGATAAAAGAGACACTTGAAATAAGAGAACAAACAAGAATGTTTCACTCATTCAATTAAAAATGAAGCAAACAAATCATCCTAATCACTTCTGGGAGGAAGAAGAGAGTCTGAGCGTCAAGACAGATTGGCACTGGAATGGGAGAAATTTTGATTTTTTCTTAGCTCAGAGACTAGAGGCGACTTTGGGGCCAAAAGTACAGCTGATCAACATGACATTAAGGCTAAAACTAGTGTAATAGGCCTGATCAGCGTGACTGTTTGGCCAAAAATAACATTGATCGAGGGACTCGAAGAGAAAAATAAAAATTAACATCATATAAGGCCGAGCTTAACACATAAGAGGGTGGGCTAAACCAAGAAAGCACACAAAACCAAGCTAAATGAAGCTTTCTAGTAAGGGAGAACACGATTTAAAAGGCTTACGGGGTAGAAATCATGAGAGAAAAACACACTTGCCAAGATTGGGGGTGAACCCTAATCTCCACTTATAGGCATTGAAATGACTTCCTAACTGACAACAAGTGCCAAAGGGAGGTCGTCGTGACTATTTTCGAGCATATCGTGCTGATCAACGCGACTGTCAGCGAATTAAGCATGTTGAGCGAGGGAGCCAAGAAAAATATAATTTTTTTTTTTAAGCTGGGACCAGATCTGCTACTATAAATTTCAAACTCAGACCAGTAACCAAAAGAAAAGAAATATAACCAAAGGGAAAAAGTGGAACTAGAAAAGTTCACATGGAATCATGAAATCTCAAACAAGACAGACGGAAGCATTGGTTCCCTAGTAGAGTCACCAATTTTTGGTGAAGTAAAATTATAAGTGCGGACATAAACAAATTCCTCTAGCTTGATAATGGGTCTAGCCAGAACTGATACATTCTATGGAATATTTCCTTAGGTTAGAACCAATTAAGAGGGCCTACCTCTTAGTATGCTTATCCCATTTGATGATGTCCTTGCTTGCTCGCTCCATCTATCTCTCTCTTCCTTCTTCAAGCACCTGAAATAAGTAAACAATAGCAAACAACAACCGTGATAATAGAAAAATTGTAATTCAACCTACTTAACAAGTCAAGAAACATTAATCCATGAATATGTAAGATGAGAAATCATGCAGGAAATCAATCAATAGTTGCATACATATTGAGTCAAGAAGATATTAAAACCATTGTCTTGACGTTGTCGTTCTCCTCTGACAAGACCAAGTTCCCACAAATTTCTGCTAGCATTCCATGATGGCCTCAATGACAATAGTTTTAAGGCTCTTCCCTCTAGGCTTCACACTAAAATAAAATCACACTTATCCCTCACAAAACTAGAAAGCTACAACTATGAATAGCTTGTTGTTTACTCCAAACTTAATTAGCACTAGCACACCAACATTAACACTTCCACACTAACACTAGCTTGTGCTTTGGAAAAAGGGAGGTTTATATAGCATGAATGGATGGGATATGGATTGTCTTGTTATCGGTGAAGGTCTTATCCCTTGAATTAGTTCCATCATTATAGGGGAAAGGAGCCCAAACTGACATCCTCGACCCCATCTGGCGAAACCATTTACTAGAATTCCGTTACAAAGCTTCTAGAGCTAGAGGCTTCGGCTATTTATCTAAAACAATTTCCATAAGAGGACCGACATGACTGGAACAAGGCTTAGTCATTCCAGTCGACACTAGGGGCATTGTTAATCCCTGCATATTGGTGCAAGGAGGACAAGGGCCATTAGTGTCGGTCGTGTAAACTTGGCAAAATAGAAGTTTCAGGGGAAATGGTGCAAAAAGGAACTGATCTGCTCATGAAGAGGGACACAATGGGGGTTTCTTCATGAAGGGTAAGCATATAGGGTTCACTATAGAGGTCCTCTAGGATTAAGGAATGGGGAGTACAGGGAGAGTGACAAAATGTTGTGTAACACATAGCGTGGGTCCAACTTCACCTTAGAAGAAGGTTGTAGTTGAGATTCACATCTACAACTTCCACTTCTAGCTCAAGAGTCTTTCCTTCAAATGTAATCGGTAAGTTCATGAGAATACCGTATGGACAGGGGCCTTTGCCATTAAATGCCTCCAAAGTGTTTAGGGACTCATTAAGAAAAGGAGAGCCAATGGCCTTCCAACATGAAACATACATGATGCAGGTGGAAGCACCTTCATCAATAACAGTCCAATGGATTGTATTTCCTTTGATGAGGACCTGTGTCAGAAAAGGAATCTGATGAGAGGATGAGGAATGTGGTTTTCAAGATCAAAGGTAATTAGACTCGAATCGTTAGGATCAATAGCGCCTACAGTAGACAACAATGATCCTTGTTGTTTTGGACAGGTTTGGAGAACCTCTAAGGCAGACATCACTGAAGGTGCTTGAGCTAAATCCTCAATAATATTGTAGTGTTGTGCAAGTCTAACATTCATATTATAAGATGATTTCCGAAGTACACCTTTGGGAGGTGGTCAGATTACAAAATCACTTTTAGGGCGCCCAATATGGAGTGGACCAGAACTTGACAGAGTGGAAGTATAAGGATATCGGTGACTTCTTTATCCACTGTCTGCTTATGCAAGGTTAGATAGTCCTTTGTTCGAGTAGCAATCAAAATAGGTGATGAACCTTGCATCATGAAAAATTGGGAACCAAAGGAGGTAGAGGACTGTGGTTGGTCTACCAACTACGTCTACTGATATGGAAAAGGTTCTTTCAAAATAGTTGGAGTCCGTTTCAATGAGTGGTTAACTTCAGAATGTTGAGGAAAATCCTTGGTGTAATGATCTTCCTCACATATGAGGCATGGATATTTCAGCTTCCTTTTAGAAGTATCATCAGTAGATGATTTGGATGGATCTTGTTTTGGGGCATCAAATTTGGCTTTACCTTTTCCCTTTTTCTTACCTTTGGAGGCCTTATCTGCTGTGGCAAATTGGACAACATGTACCTCGGAGGTTTTACCAGGACTTGATGAATTTTTTTGAAGGATTGTTGGAACCAGTGTTTGAAACAGATTTCTGATTCAAGGAAGCTTTCATGGACATTTGAGACATGAAACCAACTACACCATCAATATGTGGTACATTAGGAGACTTTGATGCTATTAGATATGAGGATGGTCTCGGAGCATCATGCAACATCTCATACAATGTGCGAGATTGTGAATAGACTAAGTCTAGATACTAAGCATAGACAATGAATTTCTCTTTAGTTAGACATCCACCCATAGCGATATCCTTAGAAATATTGTTAATGAATGATTTTGTGAACCATTCAGTTAACAACTCATCAGAAGTCTTGAATTTGATGAGGTGACCCCAACATCTCTAGTCATGGATCTGATCGGAGATGTGGGTCGCGACATCTTTCTTAAGGGGTGTGAGTAAATGAGTGCCAGTTTCATACCAAATCAACAATTGGAAGTAGGTGAGGAAGGCCATAGCTAGAGATTTGAAGTCAGCATAGGTAGGTCGACGCAACTCAATATACCATTTTGTTGCAGCACCTGTTAAAGTTATCTAAAAGAGGTGAAGATAGATAGAATCATCCACATATGAATTTGAAGAGCACCATAAGTGATATGTCATCACATGGGCTTGCGGTTTGTCTTTAGATTTTCCTTCGAATTTGGGGCAATCGCTTGGAATTTTAGTTGGAACTGGAGGGCAGTAAGGCGAATGAAAAATATGATCATTTGTGAGCTGTGAGATATCAGGTAGCTCCAACGCAGCCAAAAAAGAAAATTACATGTTGAATGACATATAGGGCCTTTGAGGAGACCCAAACTATTGGTTACAACCTTGCTAGAAAGGATTTTTCCCCCATAGTGCAAGATTTTATCCATATGGGACTTGATTTCTCCCTCACTGAGGGTTACCTTGACCGTAAGGTGGATTTTGTCTAGGGTAGGTTTGATATTGACCTACCATAGGCAACTGATAAGCATTGTACACAACATATGGGTTGTAAATTTGTTGAACCTGTTGACCCTGAGCCTAAATAGATGGACCTTCCTGATGTAGGGGTTGAACTTGGGCTTACAAGGGCTGAATTTCTTGATACACATATGAAGCTTGCTGCTGCAGAGGTTGACCTTGTTGCTACAAAGGCTAACTTTGCTACCATAAGTATTGACCTTCTTGCTACAAAGCTTGGCCTTGTGAGTACAAAAGTTGAGTAGACTACTGAAAAAAATGAGTTTGCTATTGCAAAGGCTGCTGAGACTGTGACTAAGGTTTTCCCTGATGTTGTAACAATTTCCCTTGCCGCTGTGAAGGTTTTCATTGCTGTTGTAATGGTTTCCCTTGCTGCTGCAAAGGTTGTCCCTCCTACTACAAGGGTTGTTAGACAGTTCCTTTGGATATACCCTATGGGTATTAGTAATTTCCGAATTGAATCTAACCATATCCACCAGGAATAGCGGATTAACCAAGCTGGACATCATCTACTACTTGAGGAATGTAAGATGGATTAACCAAGGCTTGCGAACCATATGGGACATAAGCCTGTTGGAGTGGAATTTGAGCCATATAAGGTTGTTCATATTGGATGTTATTTGACCCAGATGGACAAATAGGGTTGGGAATACCACCATAATAAGGCTGATTAACTTCAACCATGTGAGTTTATAATCCACTCACATTGGCTTCACTTGATACAAGAGGAATATTTAGATCCTGCCCCCCACGGAGTGGCCCATTCTATCCTCTTGATGGATGGGTACAAGAACTAATTGAAACCTTACCTGAAATAGTTGTTTGTACCGGAAGGGATGGCTGGAATGATGATACAAACTACAATGGAATCGTAGGTTGAATAGGAACGGATGGGACAACAGTTTGTACAGAAGTTCAAGAGGTCGCGTTTGTAATGAGTGGACTAGATGTAGGCATAGCATTTGAAGACCAAATGGGATTTTGATACAATGACGAAGCACTAGGAGTACCCGAAACTAACTGAGCTAAGGTCATATAACTAGGTGGAAACATGGGTACACTAGTTTCAGGAAGGGTGAGAGATGGGACTCTTGTTGTAAAAAGAAAGCCTTCTGGAGGAAATTCATACCCTTTTTCATCATCGATATGGGGAGTATGGGTAGCAGAAACTTCTGAATGACTCGAAGAAGAGGATGGGATTTCACCCTCTGACTCCATAGATGGAAACAACTAGTGACAAGGAACCGAGATGTGTGAGGAGACAACTCCAAGGGAATACTAGGTCGATCATAAGGACTGTAAGGACATTGAGGAGATATCACAACATAATCAAATAATGGATTTGACAGATGAATAACAAGCCTCTGTAGACTCTCAGGGGTTGGAGTAGGATTATCTTGGGTCTCAGGATTAGATTCTTGAGGTGACCAGGAATCTAACGGAGGTGGACAAGAAGATAGCGGTTGGATGCTTGGAATAATCCCAAGTTCAAAACCTTGATCTTCAAGTGGTCGAGGAAGATCTGGATGAACTCGTTGGGAGGACCCTTCAGTATTAGACAATGAAGGGGAACTATGGGATGAACTCAATGGTTCAACCACGATGACTTCCTCTCAAAAGAAGAAAAGGAAAGGTGATTCATTGAGGGATTTATTAATAATCATGAAATTAACTAGGAATTACTCAATATTGGTCCAAGAAGCAACTACTTGGGTTCGACATGTTTATCATGGGTAACTATTTTTAGAAACAAAAACTTTGTCTTTTCATCTTTTGAGAGTTGAGAAAAGGACGAAAAGGTGACTCTAGTTGCTTTCTATGGTTTAGCAAGCTTGAATGTTTTCAAATTTAAAGAGTCATAAAAGATCGAAATGACCACTCAAGTAACTCTAGGCAAAAGGAATACCAAGTAACCGTGAACTACAATATACACCTCAAAAAATAAGCTTACCGAGGACTTGATGTACGTGAAAGAAATCTCCCTGAATGTTGTGTTCGATGTATCACATTTATAGGGTGGTAGACTCAGCTTCCTATGGATAAAGGTTTGCAATCTATGAGGGTCTACCTTTATATACATGATGGTATGGGGATTAGAAGTCCATGCTAGCACTATCTAATGAAGAAACAAACGAAAACTACTAAGTTTTATAGACATCAGAACACGTATCTAGCCTAGACTAGTAAGTATGAAGCATTAATGTTTCAAATGCTCCTTAGATTAATTGGTAAATTTTTAAAGTTGAGCTTGAAGTTATGTTTTGATTTCAAGGCCTTAACAATGTTACCTGTTCCTAAAATGCAACTAGATGATGAAATTGAATCCTTCAACTCGATGAAAGCTATCTATGCAAGGAAGAAAATCACCCAAATCATGCAACAAACCAATGATGAATGCATCAATGACAATTTCTAATGCTAAATACAAAAAATGAAATGTAATGTTTCATTTCACAACAAATGCAATGTTGAAACAAATGATCTTAAATAAATTACCTTAAGATGCAACGATATTTTGTTCTTTTCACTTTAGTGCAATCAATGTAATTTAGTGCAAAAATGTAAAAGAGAATGTAAGAAATCCAACAAACATGAAGATCTCTTTCACATTAATGATTTAAATGCAACAAAAAATGCTTCGAAAACTACTTAAAAGATAAACACTTTCAATTTCACTTTTCGAAACACAAAACTCAAAGAAAAGTCCTCCTTTCAATTCAAATGAGACAATCAATTTGTAATCTATTGATTTTCAAATGGAACTTAAGCGACTTTCATAGTATCTACTCAATCCAACACTAATGAAAACAACTTAAGACTATATAACAAAAAGTGATTTGCAAAGGATGCACAAACACACAAAAGACTCCTTAACATAGGTAATTGATCTCTGATGAGAAGACCAATGAGTAGATGAAGGATGACCTCCGAGACCTAGAAACCCTAGAAGGCTAATCAAACATCAAACATACTTAAACCAAGTTAAGAGGAAACTGCAACCATACAAGAAAAGAGTCAACTAAAATCACACTAGTAAATCACTGGGAGAAGGAAGAAAGAACTCAAAATAAGAAGACGAACCCTAAATTTCTTTAATTTTTGCTATCATCATACCTGTTAAGAGAAAAGCATCGATCATCACTACAACAATAAACACATATGCGAAATCATCATGATTGTTAGGGCCAAAAATGCGATGGGTGAGAAAATCAAAGAAAAAACACAAAATCTTCAAGAATAGCTCAAATCAATAATATTCAAGCATTTACTTGAAAGTGAGACTAGCTATAGGTGAGAAATGAAGTCTGTGAATGGATGGTTGATCAAACTCATCAAAAGACAAGGTGAAGAACTGAAAGGAAAGGATCACAGGCTCCCCAATGGAGTTGCCATTTTGTTGTTAAGGTAAATCCTCTCTGTGGACAAAGACAATCCCTCTAGTCCAATAAGTGAGTCTAGCAACTAAAGTGACAATCAACTAGACATCTTGCTATGTTACAATTGAAAAGAAGAATGAAGGAGATGGCCTACCTTGTTTTGATGCTATTCCAATCTCCTTTGTTGAGGAGCCTCAATCGCTTGTATCACGGGCTTGTTCCTACTTCTCTCAGTGTTTATGTACCTGCAAAAGTGATCAAGGCACAACAAGGAATGCCAAAACAAGTAGCAAATCCAATAGAAACTTACTTAACTAATCAATAACTGTCAAGCTAAATGATACATGAACAAGCACATTTTGGGAAGATGAACTAGCAGTTATGTATTATTAGAAAATAAAGGGAAGTTTACAACCAAAACTTGAATGTTGATAGGCTCTCCTTGAGTGGTAATCCATGTCTAGGCAAAGAACTATCGAAGCACTCCTTCTCCAAGTCAAATGAATAGCCCTAGGCACAATATTAGCATAATGGTGAAAATAGACATAAACCAACCATTTGGGAATGTGATAGGATGAATTTATAGGCTAGGAAAGGGAGTTAGGACCTCTCCAAAGATAGGATTAGTCCCTCATATTAATGAGGTATCTCACAGGGATCAAATTAAGAGGTCAAGTTGGAGGATTCAACCTCATCTATACCAAAAAACCTCCATCTCGTCGCTATGGAAGCTTCTAGATTACAAATCTTCTCATCCTCTTTGGGAAAATTACCTCTTTGGGATCATTGCAAGTATGCAAGGGAACATGGCGATGCCATTGGTGGTCAATTATAGTGCAACACATGACCATCCCTATTTTAAGCCTTATAAGAGTCATGATTCTCAATTTAGGGTTTTAAAGCTATTTCTTTAGGGAAAGCTCAAGGCATTTTCCAATCAATGTCTTAGGAGGGATCTGAGTTGTATACATGAATGAGTACATTGCATAATGGCAATGTTTCGAGCGCATTGGGGTATGTCACAGGGAAGTGCAAGAGGTGTGACAAAATACTGTGTAACAACTGGTCACCATATTCTTAGCCTCTCTGGTGCTACTGCGCCTTTTCTTATTCTGAAATGATAATTGTGTTTGGAAAAATAGAGTTAATCAATACAATCATGGTCCTAGAAGCGCTCAACTACACGTGTGGCGCACACATAGATTGTTAGGTCATGTAGCTTGACAATGAAGGTTACTAGTAGTAAACTATAAAGGCACACATATGTTATGCCTTTAGTAACTCTTGGAAAAACACCAAATCTAATTGAGGAACTTGTTGTTTCACCTGAGTGGCCTATCTAAGTATTCCCAGTGAGTCCTAACTTTGCCAATCATTAATTTTTTCTATTGTCATGTCATCATTATATTATCGTCCATTACCTAACTGTCTCTTCAATTTGAATTTGTTTTTCAGGCTTTCAAGGATGTTTCTTCCTGCTTCTGTAGACAATGACTATTAAGGATGTTCCTTCCCACTTCAAAAGAGGATGATTTCTCTTATCTATATTACACATTTTTTTGATGCTACTAGATATTAAATGCTAGACATTTATCATATTATTAACCAACATTATATGGAAGTTTAGTGCCTTCCATGACTGTCTACGTGTACACTTATTGGAAAATCCCAAGTAAGCTACACTATATAACTATACTTTATATATTCTCCAAACATTTCAATATTTTAGAGGTTTTATTATATGTTCAAGAATTGTAGCAAAATGGGGACAAAACCTTATTTATAGTTAATTGAGGCATATTTTTTCTCATATAATATATATCTCTCATATTATCGTGAAGAAGCATGACATTTCAAAATAACAGAGTTCATAACATTTCAAAATAACAGAGTTCATCACATGGGCTTGCGGTTTGTCTTTACATTTTCCTTCGAATTTGGGGCAATCGCTTGGAATTTTAGTTGGAACTGGAGGGCAGTAAGGCGAATGAAAAATATGATCATTCGTGAGCTGTGAGACATCAGGTAGCTCCAACGCAGCCAAAAAAGAAAATTGCATGCCCAATTGCAATCTAAAAAATTTCAAAATAATAGAGTTCATATGCAGTCGAGAGCCATTGCATCTAAATAAGTTTGTTTTGACATTTTTGAAACAAATAAATTTTAATTTGCTTGATATGAACTCTGTTATTTTGAAATGTCATGGTTCTTCACGATAATATGAGAGATATATATTATATGAGAAAAAATATGTCTCAATTAACTATAAATAAGGTTTTGTCCCCATATTGCTACAATTCTTGAACATATAATAAAACCTCTAAAATATTGAAATGTTTGGAGAATATATAAAGTATAGTTATATAGTGTAGCTTACTTGGGATTTTCCAATAAGTGTACACGTAGACAGTCATGGAAGGCACTAAACTTCCATATAATGTTGGTTAATAATATGATAAATGTCTAGCATTGATTATCTAGTAGCATCGAAAAAATGTGTAATATAGATAAGAGAAATCATCCTCTTTTGAAGTGGGAAGGAACATCCTTTATAGTCATTGTCTACAGAAGTAGGAAGAAACATCCTTGAAAGCCTGAAAAACAAATTCAAATTGAAGAGACAGTTAGGCAATGGACGATAATATAATGATGACATGACAATAGAAAAAATTAATGATTGACAAAGTTAGGACTCACTGGGAATACTTAGATAGGCCACTCAGGAATCTGTAATAGAAATAAAGATGCCCAATTGAAAAATCTTTCTAATTCGTGATAGTTGAATTTGTAATACTAAGAAAATTCAACTACTAACTATTTTCCTGCATTTCTTGTAGGTATGAGAATTGTTGGCTTCCTTTGCTAGCTGGGGCCAAAGTTGAGACCACATTGGTTCCTCCTTTTGACTGTGAATGGGTGTGGCACTGCCATAGGCTTAATCCGCTGCACTATGCAAAGGACTGTGAATGTTTACATGGAAAAGTATTAGTTACTAATGTTGTGCCTGTTGTGTGTGGAGCATGATTGTTCAGAGGTCTTTGTTTCAGCGGGATGTATACCCCAGGAAGTTTTGTACACCCCTCCACGTGGGGGGG
>APFE030019603.1:70136-88267 GCA_000404065.3 Pinus taeda
ACATGTACACACTCCATGTTGTCTACATGCAATTTCTTTTGATTTTCTTAGCTTTCCTTGTTTTATTTTTCTTCGTTTTGATAGTTTTTTTTTGTTTTATTTCATTTTTCTTAATTTTAGAGATTTATATGGTTATAGTATTTTTATTTATATTTTTTTCTGTATATATTTTTAATATCAATTTATTATTTAACATTTATGATTTGTTATTTATTATTTATTATTAAGGGGAGGGATATTACATACTCTCCCACTTTAAGGAACTTCGTCCTGAAGTTAAGTTAAATTATTTATTATTTTATTTACTTCATGTTGTCAACACCCTCTGCTGAAGTAGTATAACCAATAGGCATTGAAAGTCCCCAACACCCTAGGAAATCTCAAGGAATCTTTGTCCTTTTTCCCACTTTAAGCAACAGGCATAAGCTTGACCCAGTCTCTATCCTAGTCCAAGGCTGGCCCCAATGCTCGCGCTTCACTCAGACCTCATCTGCCCCAAGGCAGGCATTCGGTCTAGTACTCAATGACCCCAGGCATCTCGCAAGGCTGGCCCACTCTCTCCACAACTACTAAGGCACACAACCCCAGGCATCAAAGTCCTTTACATCCCTTCCAGACTTCGGCATCCCAATCCAATAACAGGCACCTAGCCTAGAACATTAGGCACTTGGCCTCCTCAAGATGGTGCCATAACTCTTCAAGAGCTATCCATCAAGAGCTATATACAAGACAAAGGAACCACTAGCATATGTAGTGTTGATTGAGTTTTGTCCCCAGCCCATATGGTTTTACTTATTCTCCCTCGTGCGTATGGGCTCGCATGAGATCATCAAATAAACCGTCCCTCTCGGCCCATTTGTGGAGTCATGTGAATCATCACACCCCAACATGCAACCAATGCATTAACCACACCATCATAGTATCATAGGAAATAATCCACATGCCAAGTCTTGCATGTCATCTTGAGAACATTCATCAATGTCAATCGCAACATTATGAATAACAACGAACTACATGCTCATGCATGTCATAAATTTGTATGCAACTATCGCATGCTTCACTTCATGAAATACCATCATAAGTTAGATCATCAACGCATTTGAATCATGAGTTCACATAATAAGTGAACCACATGTCAATTAACCTCATATTATAGCATCATAATTCCTATGCCACATTATGCATATCATATCCATCATGAGTATTGAACATTAAATACCTATCATCATGCAGTAAATGAATATGTCGATATACCTTGTCATAACGTCATAATACCTATGTATCTCACTATCATCATAAGGATACATTATCACTATAAGAACCATATATGCATCATGATACCATGAAACATCGTCAATATGTTTTCATCAAGTTGTCAATTACTTTTCAATAATCATTTCCACTTCTTTCTACTAGGTAGTTGATCATTTACACCAATGGTATAATCATCTAAGTACATCGTTAAATTTCACATGAGCCTCATCATCTTGGGTCTTAATCTCTCATTATATATTCTTCCTTCCCCCAAGGAAATTCTGGTGGAATTCATTGTTTAAGATATCATCTATTAAAATTCCTTGATTTACATTCATTTACCCTTTGGCTTACTGATTCCAATACCACTATATGCAATTGCATATAAACATTATTTCATCATGCTTAATTTACTTGTACGAGGTTTTGTTGATCCATGTTAACTTATTTAACAATTAGCACTTCATCCACAGAAATATTTTCTTATCTCGTCGAGTTTATCAAGTTCATATCTCAATACCATTTGTTTGCTTAATCAAAAAGACTCTTTCTTATTAAATAGTATCATTATTTTAGATTTTGAAACAGTTGGAAACACTACTACCATCATTGTCCATGAAAAATTTAAATGTGAGGTGTTATGTGGAAACAACCTCTTTTAACTTTGTGGGAAGTCCTACTCTTGAAACAATTAGTCAAGTACAACCTCTATTAATTGACTTTCACTTCTTTTGTCACTATGTACACAATCCTTCTCAAGGTATCCTTATAAAATTTCTAGCAACATTAAGATAGCTACCAAGTATAATCTGCTTATCAATATAATAAATTCTCCTGATCCTTCGTCTTGTTATCCATAATTCATTCATCTAGTTAGTCACCCATGCAAAACTTTACAATGCGACTCTCCCATTGTTATAGATGTTGTTATGCACACAACTTATCTTCTCCAATCATTCTATTTTATCATACCTTACAGGTTCTTAAAATGACCTTCATTATTACCATGATTTTTCAACTTCACTAGTTGACTGCCAATATTTTCTTCTTTATATGCATCATCCTTAGATAGACCTTATAGTGATACCTTTAGAGTACCAAGTTATGATTATACCAAACTCTTACATTATGTTCTATAATAGGTTGTCTCTTCTTACTGATTTCTTACCCTTCTTGTGATACTTCTTTTCTACCACCTTTATCATCTGATCCAAGTTGGCCATAATCACATGAACTGTCATTAGTTATCATCCTTTTTTTTTTTGAATTGCAAGTTTCTCCTTTCCATTTCTCCATAGACAACTTTATCCACTATATGCAATTTATCTTGAATTACGAAACCTCATGTAACATTATACTCAACATCTGAACTAAAATCAAAATTGATACGATTTGCCTCTGAGACTAAAATATACCATCCTGTGGTTTATATATATGTATACTCCAAACCCAACTGTTTCACTCAAGAATGAAGGGAACTTCAATGGTAGCTTGATGATGTTTAATATACAAATGATATGAGTAGCAAATGAGCAGATACATGTAATCTGAATGGCAATTGCAATGCAAAATTAAATTTATTAGAAGATCATATTGAGAGAGTTGTGTTCCTGTAATAATAGACCAGAGAAATGCCAAGCAACTGCTATTGCTAAAGGACAATGAGACCATCAATCCAACCCAAATAATTAGTGAATAGTATGATCAACATTCAAGGAATGTTATCTCTGTGTTTTTAGATCATATTGAACAGTAAAATAATGAATAGATGCAAGTGAACAATGATCATCTAAAGGTAATAATATATCATAGTTTATCCATTATGAATTGGAACAGATTTCACTATTTTCGAGCACTTTAATTGGTGACAAATTTCAACTTCAATTATCCAAATACTTCAAGTGCTATGTAAACTGTGTTGTAAAATGAACCGGTGGTGAGTAGTTACACCAGCATTAAAGGTTTGTTACAAAAACATGCCAGTATCAATAGTTTAATCTTTTAGAGAATTATACATCGTCAATGAGTCGTAGTAAAACTATATCTTTAATTATGTGACTCATTTAGATTTTCGCTTTGTTATATGGTTGTCATGTTGAGAGCTATGTAAGCACAAACAACTCAAGAAAATGAGATAGTGGGTTTACCATGTAATGAGAGTAGAGAATCACAAAGGAAAGAACCAGTATCCATACCAAATAATCTACTATCTATAATGATGCATGAGAAAACCAATGAGGAACTAATGAGTGCACCAAACTTTAACTTTAACTTAATTTAATATCAAGTCTTACTTCTATAATTTAATATCAGACTTTTGTAATGATTCTAAAGAAATAAGCTGGCTGTAGCTAGTTTAACAAGTAATTCAGTCTACCAAAGCCAGATCAGTTATCAAAATGTGATAAAAAGAAAGTTGATGAACTGTAAAAGAGAAGAAGGTTGATCTAGAGACCTTGTAAAAAAAACACAACTGTAACTCAAGATTCATCACTGAAGAAGCATAAAATAAGAACCAATATACTCAATAATTATTATTATCAAAGTCTAATAAGTTATCATTATTATAAGAGTTATGAGTTTAATAAGATATATTTCTAGCATAAATACTTAAACCATAAATTATCAACAATCACAAATTTTGTAGTATAAAACCATGGAAAACATGAGTTAGAAGATAGTAATGATGTCAGAATAAAACTTAGAGAATTGTATTAATGAAAAATCCAAATTCGAATGACTAAATCTTAAGAATATTAGTGGCACTATTGTGTTAAGAAGGTACTTGAATTTCAAAAGAAAATTTATTAATTCTACGAACTCATGATTTTTAAGATAAATTGAAATTTTGTGCTGTAGAATGAAATATTTAAGTATTTGTTTAAGCAACCATAACTTATGTTAGAAGAATTAAATGGACTGCTTTTAACAAAATAAGTCGTTAAACAAATTTATTGAATGTATCTTGAGATTCTTATGGCTATTAAATAATGACTCTAAGGGAATTTAAGAAATCAAATAACCAAAGAAATATTTCACACCATAAACAAGAAGAGACACTGCCACCCGACCCAGAACCGGATCGGATGACTGGGAAGGTTACCCCTCCCCAAAACACAAAATAAAATCATTATATTAATAAGATGGCCCGCCTGCAAGCACACCCGTGAAGGCAACATCATATCAAAATTGCCTGCATGTGTACAGAATCCCAAACCCCAATCAGCATTTCACATTATTTAGTTAGATTGTAAGCTTGCAGTCATGGCTATGCACGTTCCGCCAAATTCCATTGTTCCATTCGACAACAATGGGAAGGGATTTTTTCCTTCTCTGCTTACTGTGTGTATTTTTTGGGTGTGATTGGAGGCTGTGACAATAGTATTATGAAATTGTCCATCACCTATATCTAGCCAAGGTGAGCTTGATCCTCTTTCTATGGACAAAGAGCAACGTCGCCTCATGCTTCAGCGCTTTCAGGACCCCTCTTTCGAAAGGTCTATTGTTCTTCTTGGTTTTTTGGTCTATATCGTGTCCACTGAGGTACTATTGTGCTGTTTATGAGGCGTTTCAAATACTTCATTATTGGACAACATATACTAGGCTACGGAAATTATACAATAGCAATGCTATATAGCAACTGTAACTCATTATAGTATAAGCCTTTTCTACTTATCCAACATCTCAACAACATATAACTCGCTGTAAAGATATAATGCTTCTGATAATACATGGCAATATATATTTGCAATAATATGCATAGGTGATATATGACCATGACCAATACCATAAGATGGTTACAACAATACCAAGGTCATGACAATGTACATAAAAAGGTATAACAAGATATAAACACCTCCAACCTCCGCTCGTAGCACAAGCTTATCAACCTCAACAACAATAACTACTACACTTAGCCATGACAGGACACAATATATCTCTGACACATTCAATACTCAATCCTTCGATGCTCTTAAGATAGCTGGTCATATATCCCAATATTATAACAGAACATAGTACCTAAAGCAGTTCATCTTCTACGAGAATTTCTCCTACCATGATCCTCCTGGAACTCAACCTAATATTTGGTTATTACATGTATCCTCATGCTAATATTTGACTGTTACATTTGTGGATGCACCCTGGTCCAAGTAGAGAGTTGGTACATGGCCCCCTGTCGAAGGGCAGGGTCCGAGAGCTTATTCCTCAATATTTTAAATTTTTCTCCAAGTTTCACTTGTTGAAGTCCCTGAACTTGAGGTCAAATGGTGAATGCCAGGTACTATTGGTATTTTATTTTTATTACTTGTCTCAGCAGAGAGATTAAGTTTTGTGTTTGTTTTAGCCACAAGGGAATTTTGTCAAATTTTTTGTATATGAATATGGTGTTTATTCAATGCCAAATAATATTCTACAGTGCAAAATATCAACCCAGAACTGACATTAGTGATATTGCATAACCTCATTATATTCAGGGGACAAGTCTAGTGATTGCAAACATTCTCTCCCATCAACAATAACAACTTCTTTACTGAGCATACTCAGACTGATATATCATGGCACAACACACAAAAATTGTAGTGATAAATAAATGTAAAAACAAGTAAATACGTCCGTGACAATGTTGGAAATGACACAAGAACCTAGAGTGTACTCAGTCCCTTCAATTCAATGATAAGAATAAAATCTCATTCCCAACTCCCGAACATGAACAACAGTACGAATACAAGGACAGAAAGCACAGAGGCTCAAGGAATAAGCATACCAACCAGTGTAGGATGATAGTTACAGCCTTTTCCTTCACCGATAATTCGTGCCTTAGTCCCATGCAAAAATTATCTCTGAGTTTTACAAGTTTTTTTTTGGGTTCTATTTATTTTGTCTCTGGTTTGTTTGTGAGACTCGTATACACATTTTTGTAGATGGTATCTATCATATTTTTGATACAAAAATGGAACTACTCCAAGGAAATAACTCCACAAAGCATGAAAATATGACTGATATTAAACTTCAAAGGGTACATACCACTAATATATGATCCTTAGCACTTGTAGAGGTTAACAAAATAATACAAGAGGCACATATCTATATTGTTGAGTGAGAATAATATAGCCAGTGCTCTTAAAACTTGATCTATAGAGAGAGAATGGAGACAATAACTGAATATATGGTACAAACTCACCCACCAAGTCAATAATCTCCAACAATTTGGAATTAGCTCCATAACAATGACATTGCCCTCATGCAACCATTACTTCGAAATAATAAGCTTTCATCACAAAGTTGGATTGTTTGGTTACAAATAGCAGAAATCTGTAACTTGGTTATAATGGCACTGTAGGTTATGGTGTTTGCATATATATGATGGAAAGATATAAACCAACCAAAGTGCAATAAATTCAACCATACAATAATAGAAACCAGAGAGTTAAATTCACTCAAACATCTAAGACCATACTCTTCATAAAATATAGTTGCATTAATTGCATCTTCCATCTTTCTATTTGCAATGTTATAATTTTAGAATTATAATGAGGATAAGTCGAATAGAAATCTGCCATTACACAGAAAACTACAATTTCTGGTAGAATGGAAGACTCTGGATGAGAGAGATATTACTGTTGTTTCAAGCAATCTTAGAGATATTCCTATTATTCTAGATAATTTTGGCAAGACTTCTCAAGTAAAGCAAATGAAGTCATTTTCTAGCTCGAGAACAAAGGCACACAAATCCTTTAGTTCTTTAAGTGATTCTAATGGACAACTAATATTAGTTTTGTGGATACCGATGCTGCTAGCACCACTGAATCTGTTGATCATGCCGATAAAGTGAGACATTTGGATGTTCCTAGTAAAAAAGTTTCAAATAAGGAGTGGATCAAGCAGAAATGGTGGATTACCCCTTTAATACAGGCTTAGGAAGCAAAGAAGATCATGGAGAAAGAATCGATGTTATCTTCTCCTTATAAAACCTAAATTTCATGCAATCTTGGACCCATAGAACTACTGAAAATTACTTTTAAGATCACCCACTCCAAATATCATAAGTCTGTTGTTTTAAAGCCCTAAGGTCCCAAAGGGTTGAACTGCTCTGATACCATATGTAACAGTGAAATAAACATGTAATTAATAAAATAAATTCAAACTATGAATAGTGCCTACCTGTGCTTAACTCCGGTAGAAGTAGGCTTACCACAACAAGGTTTTGGGGACGACTCTCCACCCAATCGTAGGTTTAGTTGTGCAAGGATCTGCTACAACTGGCCACCCCCGAACCCTCAATCAACATACTACTGCCAGTGACTCCTATGTCTTAGAACACCATTCTGCCAAGAAAATGAAATATAGAATCTTGGAATGATGGAATGCCTCCCATCCTCCTCACCATCTAATAAATAGAACAAATATTGGATGGAAACCACATGTACACACTCCATGTGTCTACATGCAACTTTCTTTTGATTTTTAGCTTTCTTGTTTTATTTCTTTACTTTTCTTTTGATTTTTCTTCTTTTTTATAGTTTTCTTGTTTTATTTCTATTTATTCTTATTTAGAGCTTTAGTATGGTTATTACTATTTTTATTATTTTCTTGTATATATTTTTAATATCATTTATTGTTTAACATTATAATTTATATTTATATTATTATTATTTTGTGGTATTTATTATATTTTACTATTTATTATTATTATTATTATTATTTATTATTTATTATTAAGGGGAGGGATATTACATTTTATTGTTTTAATTATCTATCTGGTAATCTAGTATTTAATCTTGTGTAGGTGATATAAAAGTCATTGGATTGAATTGAGATATAATTGTGGTATACAAGTCAGCAAGATAAATGTTTTATTCATCTATCTAGTAATCTGATATTTAATCTTGTGTTGGTGGCATTTAATCTTGTGTAGGTGATACACAAGTTGTTGGATTGAATTGCGATTTAATTACCAGCATAACTCTGCCAGTTTTCCTTGAATCTGGTACCATTCCAGAAATGTCCTGCAACATACTGGCCATATCATAGAGCCAAGAATCACCCTACGTTTTGATGCGTAGATTATTCTCTACATTCTCAAAAGGATCCATAAGATGACAAATTTTAACAAAAAAATATTATTGGATTACCCTCACATATGAGATGCATAGAGAATCATAGGATGGGCCTATGTGCAAGGAAAAAAACAAAGTCTCTATTCGGTCCTTGCCTCAAGAAACATAAGGCTGCACTAAGATGGAGGTCTCCAGGAACCATAGCCCTATTGCAGTGTGATACCTCCATCGTTCATCCAAAATTTTCAGTTTTTTTATTATATATATGTAAGATATTAATACAATAGGATTCATCGTGCTTATTCTTTTATATGATGATGATTTGGTATATTGAAAATGTGCATTTTTACCAATATTTAGGTATTGATTTAAATTACCATTCAATTTAGAAAAAAAAAAAAATAGTGGGAAAGATAATTATGCTATTGAAAATAAATTTGGAAATTCTAAGTTGTGGGATTGTGAGAATAAACTATCCATTTCATTAACATTTTAGTTATCCTGATCATTCTTTGTGGATTTGAAGATTGTGCCTTAGCAGGTGTTGTTTTGACATCAATAGCTCTCGGCACAATACATTGGCAGACTTTGGAAGCTAATTTGGAAGATTGATTTATTGAACTTTGAGTTATATTATCTTGATTTTGCAATAAAATTGAAACTTCATCATGCTGTATGCTTTTATGTAACGTATTAATCTACAAGACACAAAAAATCTATAATGCTAAGCATTTACATGCACATTCCATGAGTCATTGGACACAAACAGGGAGTTGATTTACATTTCATGGTTATTTTTATTAAAAATAATTTTTTATTAACATCATGAATTGGACTAAAATTATGCTTTTGATATTCCTTAATCTGTTTAATTTTGGCATACATTTTTTGCGTAAGAATCGGAAAGGGAATGGCCATCTCTTCTTGAACAAACTTATGTTCTTTATGCCAAGTTTTTTAGTAGGTTTTGGATGATCAACTAATCATTAAGGAGATTAAATTATGACAACAATTAGTCTTCAAAAGACTAGTTTCATGAAAAATTCTGAAGAACAAGACCATGATCATAAGAGTGGCATTTCTAGAAACTTACAAGTTCTTGTAACTTCCTGTAAGGGTTTAATGGTTTGATATGTTGCATGACAGATAAGAAAATTTGAAGACTTTGGGGTTGTTCCTAAATGTACAAGGATGGTGAAATACCTATCCATGCTTGAATTCTACGTCTACAAGTGGCTGGTCAACGCAGGTCAAACTCAACTATTCTAATAGAAATTCTAGAATTAAGAAGCAGATTTGCTATTTTTGAGATTTTGCATGTCGTAATTCACTTTTTTCCGAGCGTGAGTCATTATCCATTTCACATTATCCACATACACTTCATTACATTTTCTTTAATCCTAACCCACCAATAAAAGCGACAAAGCTCATTTACTAGCTTTTCGTTCCACTTTACATATTCATTGTCAGTTTCCTTTTTCCTACTCTTGCAAATAACACCTTGCATACATACACCATTGAGTCAATAGTCCTTGAGTCTAAATATTTTTCTAAAAACACCTTGAAGCTTGCATGCCTTAAGGGGAAGCTATCATGCCGATAAACAATGGAATACATCAATGTCCTTTTCTCGTCGGATCTTTCAAGTATTCGACAACAACAAATTCATTCATACTTAGAAAGATGTGTTCGGGGCATCTTGACTCTCATCGACATCAAAGATGGGAGATCTCGTGTTGACTAGTGGAATCCATCAATGGCCACTAAGTTAACAATTTCTTGTTATGTTTGACATCGAAACATTTATTCACATGACAAGAATTGTGCTAAATAAGTTGAAGACTTGAAGACCAAGCATTTTGTAGCAGAGGAAGCAGATTTACTTTCATTAATTTTCAGATTTTGATGTAAATGAGTTGAGGACAAGTCAAGAAATAAGGCTGGGGGGAAGTATAAATTCTAAATTTTGTATACCTTCCAAGCCTTATACATTTTCAGCTGCATTCAGTAGCAGATTCCGAACATTCAACAGAAGATCCAGCAGCAGATGTAGCAACAATAAAAGATTCACTTTTTCGACTTCATCCACCATTTTCACAACCAAGTAAAGAAGAATATGATCAGAAATTTTCAGCCACACATGCACAACTCTCATCCATTTTTGAAAGGGTAAGTTGAGGTATGATATTTTCTAACTTTTAACCATTTAATTCCTTGAAAGCTAGAATGATAATTTTTGGAAAAATTTCCTTTCCTCATTTCATAAAATTGCTAAAACCATCATTTTGGGGGGGAATACATTACATTCATACTTTGTCACATTCATGTTTTTCCATATTCATATATCACATTCTAAAACCCACATACTTTCCAAGTATATTTACTATTACATCATCATGAGCATATAATGGCTTTGTAAAAAAGTACTTAAAAGCTAATTGGATCCCAACACAATCATGGTTGTCACACAAGAACCAACCATGAAGCATTCCAACAAAAATACTTTGCAATAAAAATCACATTATCATGCAAATATCATACATTAAATGCAACAAACATAATATGGTTGAAACACAAGAACCAACCAAGTTGTAATTCAACAAACACACTTTGCAAGCGTTAGTAAATGATACCATGCAAAGCTTAAGCCAAAAAGCTCAAGTATCAAAAGTAATGTAATAGATTGCATGAGAACATGCAATACCTTCAGTTTGGGGGGGCCTAAGAATTATCCTTAAAATACATTCAATTTCACTCCATTCACACATTTTCTCACCTCTATTCCACCACCATGTCACCACATCAACTTCAATTTCATCATTAAATGGGTTACCATTGTGTTTTCCAAAACATTATTAATTCTTAGTATTTTAAAGTGAATTTGTGGTTAAACTTTAGAAAATAATATCCATATACTTATACCTAACAATTGGAATGAGAAATTTGACATTTGTAGGTACAAAGGAAGCTTCCAAGGCATCTGTATGTGGCACTCTATGTTCAAATTCGAATTTGAGGAGATCATGGACCTCATGGAGAAGAGCATGGACCTCATGGAGGATATCATGGAGGATAGGGTTATGTGTTACCATTGGTTGAGAAATATGTGGATCAAAGGAGGGAATAGTGGGTCTACATTTATGAGTTTGTTATCATAGCTTTTGTATAAATATGGTGTTATCTCCTTCATTTTGTAATCTTAATTTTTAGAATTTTAGAACTTAGTCCTTCATTTGTAATCTTTGTATCTTATAGGTTGGTAATGAGAAGTTAGATTTGGAGAATCATTGTAATGGTTGTAATTGCAATTTTCAATTGATGATGAATAAAATGAAGCTTCTTTGATCCTCTACATTTGACTTCTCTTTTGGTGTGATTGTGAATCCTTGGAAGGATCCCCATTGCCTAGAAAGTACACTTTTATTTTGGCAGGCTTTTATTTTATGTTTGTTTGTGAATTTCATCAGATTAAATATTAGGTTCATATGTTTGAAATATTAATGAATGACCTTTCGTAAGAAAGTATTGATGTTTCCTTCAATGAATCTGATTTGTTATTTAATGTTTGATTTCATTAGTTTAAGTTTCTGATTTATATGCTTGAGATATAAATGAATAGTCTCCTTTAAGAGAGCTTTAATATTTCATGCAATAAATTAGAATTAGGTTTTTTTGATAAGATGAATAGAAATATTAATGCGCAGTCTCCTGTAAGGGAGCTTTAATATTTCTTACACTTGTCATAATGTCTTTTAATTTTTAGATTTCATTTTGTTAAATGACTAAATAGGTGTTGGAGATCCCAATGAAAGACCTCCTATAAAGGAGCTTTGGCATTTCTTCACCTAGCTTATTTTAGTTTGTCTCTAAGTCCATATATATTGGATGATCCTCGAAGTTTACTTACTCGGATTGACAGTAAATGAAACTCTAATTTGCATCAGCATTTTAGACCAAAACAATCATCTTGTACCAACACCATAACAATGGTTCTAGAGGCTACAACTAGATAAAGGAAGTAATCACAATGATAATCCGGGGGATGCAACAAAGGAGAATTTACGAGGACAACCTTAAGGTCATCGAAAGACTTTTGGGCAATCTCATCCCAAACAAAGGGCGTTCCTTGCTTGATAAGCCGAGTAAACCTTGAAGCTAGCTCAACATAATTGGGTACGAAATGACAGAAGAAATTTGCTTTTCCCTGTAGGCTTTACAGTTGGTGCAACGAAGATGGAGGGGGTGAATTAACAATGGCCTCAAATTTAAGTGGATCAAGGCGATTGCCTTCCTTAGAGACAATAAATATGAGGAGTCATTTTGATTCGACGCAGAAAACACATTTATGCGGATTCAACTGAATTTTGTAGTGTCAACATCGAAGAAAAATTTGATGAAGATGATCAAGGTGATCATGGCACTTGTGAGAATAAGCGGGAGGGTCATCAAAGTAAGGCTGAATGATGTTGCGAATGTCGTGAAACGCATAGGACATTTCCCTTTGAAATGTAGCCCCAACATTTTTTAGGACAAAAGGGAGCTTTTTGTACGAGAAAGCACCCCATGGACAGATAAAAGCTGTCTTTTCTTGATCTGTCAACGCAATATTAATCTAGTTGTAACCAAAAAAACCTTCCATAAAGGAAAACATTTTTCTCCCATGTTGGGCATGGAATCCCCCAAGGCATGTTTTGGGGCTTAAAACCCAAGTTTTGATCGAATATTTTTGTAAAAGCTCAGTGAATTGCAGGCTCGTGCCTCGAAATTATAATAGAGTCACAGGGTTGTCCACCCTAGTTTTTGTAATATAATGTCAGCTGGATAGACCTACCCATGGTCCACGGACCATGGGATTGTATAAATAAAGAAAGGCTCTAAGTGTAAAAGATAATTAATAGAGGAATAAAAGAGAAGCATGAGAAATCTAAGGGATTGAGTCAGAGTGTAAAGTATGTCTGTGAGTTGTAGAGTAAGAGCAGGCTCTGCAGTTGAGTGTGCAAAGGCCTTGAAGTCCGCAGCTAAGTGCGTGGACCCCTATAACTGAGTGTGCAGGGCCAGTCGAGTCTGTAACCATTGGGGGAATCAATAAAGAGAAGTTTTGCTATAATTTTGTGTATATTTTCTTGGTTTAATGCATGATTGGATATAATTTTCAAGTATACTCTTTATTTACTGCGCGATCGTGTATGAATGTTTTGTTTTGCTAATTATAACTTAAGAAATTCAAGTAGGCAAAGGTAATTAATTAACTATGGAAGATAAGTAAGATCTCAGGAAATAGCGCAGAACGCAGCATAGCCCTTAGTTAGGGCTGCACGAAGGTAGTGTATTAGGCTGCGAGGAACAGGAAGTGCGCGAAGCGACCTACGCGTAGGAACGAACAAAGAACCAATCGTACTTCTCAGACATCTCAAGGGTGTGGAAACCTGGTTCTGGCACCCTCCCATACTACTTCGGGTGAGACCTCAGTCTGTGCTCCACGGAATGTTGTCAAAAGGGCCAGTAGTACAAGGATTTGTTTAGCTAATTAACTCTGAACCTGGGTCAGACCCCAACAAGCCAACAAATGGTTTTGTTGCTGGGACCGAGATCTGCATAGAGATGTCTGATGTCGTATCACTGGAATCCGACAAAGAAAGGAATTGAAGATTGGTTAGACAGAAAGATTCACGAGTTCACAGCATAAGAAAATAGGAATTCACACCTATCAAAGGGAGAGTGGTTAGGCTGCTACTTACATATGGAAATCCATGAAATTTTCTTTGCATCCTTCCCCAGTGAGTTGTACGAGTGGATTTTGAAGCTAGCAGATAGCCAAGGAAGGTGTAAACTAGATAAACCTATTGTGTGGACTCCAAAAATGGTGCGCAAATTGGAAGCATTGGAAGATAATACTGTGTGCTGTCGATCATTGGCTCGATCGAGTCATAGGAGGGTTCATCATGGTAGATACTTCAGTTAGTTATAGCGAGGCAGAACGATGCTTCCTCAAGGAACTGTGAGGTAAGTATGTTAAATCTTTGAACACTTGGATTAAAATGCTACTGTGTGAAAAGCAGGTTATGTGAATAAATTGATGTTTGGGGCTACGTGAAGTGGGAAAATCTATAGAAATGAAGGTAGCACTGAACTATAAACTAGCCCCTTGATTTCACCTCCGTGAGGGGGCAAAGAAAATCTCACGAAGGTCTCACCAAGAAGTGCGATCAATCTTATAAGACAAAGAATCCCGCGCATACCACCTGGCGAAGTTATGAGTTGATGATGGATCAAAATCCTACCTATAGAGTTTAGGCCGAAACGTGACCCCTTGAATAGAATGCAGGGATGGCATGAACTAGATTTCAGGGGCATGGACGAGGCCGAGGTGGAGGGGGCCCAGCAAGAGGTCGCAGACAACTGATATGTTACAATTGCGGAGGGCCAGGGCATTATTCCCGAGATTGTATGAATCCAACGCGACCGTCATGCTTGTATTGTACGTTGTTTGACCATGAGATGGAGGATTGTCTCACACTGATAGCGAGGTTGCATGATAAAGGAGCACTCTAGCCTCCCCCGACTCAGAACCTGCAAATGATGAGATTCGAGCCGCACGAGGAAGAACCTAATGTAAATATCATGCTCTGGAGTGGTATTACGATAAGGGATGACAAAGGCAAGCAATATGAAGAAAGCACCTGGGTTCAAAAGGCTCCAATGAAGGAACCAGAATTTGATTTGAAGCGTGCTAAGGAGACCTTCATGGAAGCTAAGAGGAGCTTCGCTGATACGTCCACTTCAGGAAGTAAAGACAGACTGGAGCTGGAAATGGACCCATCGATGCTCACTACGTTCTTGGAGACATGCATGAAGCTATTGCGCAAGAGCAAGGCTATAAAAGGGCTACAAGAACTCATAACTAGATGCATTGGGACCGCGCTAGGAGAACCATGCATAGTGTGGAAGCTCAAGAAGCACACGATGCAAACAGGAAGGGAAATGAGATTGACCGTGCAGATCGAGGAATATGAGATGGACCAAGTGATTTTGGATCTAGGATCGAATGCGAACATCCTACCAAAGTAGACATGGAAGCGCATGGGTAGGCATGCGCTGCAAAGGTATCCTATCCAACTACAGATGGAAAACCAAAAAAAGATCCTACCTATGGGGAGATTGCAGGGAATCACAGTAGATATCGAAGGAGCAAGCGCGCTAGCAGATTTAGAAATGGTAGAGATGATTGATGACAGCAATCCCTACCCCGCACTATTGGGAATAGATTGGGCCACTGACATGAATGGAATGATAAATATAAAGGCGCACAAGATGATCTTTGAGAAAAAGTCTCTGTGCGTAGTGGTACCTTTAGACCCTGCAGAAGGATTGTGCTACACGGAGTGAGTGTGCGACTACAACAGCGACGACGATCTGGACTGCATTTACAAAATAACTATGTGTGAGAAACATTGGGTAAATCCAACCGTGGATGGTCGAATATCATGGGAGTGTGAAAGCTCCTGCACCTCAGATTCTGAGAAAGAGATAGAACAATGGTAGAACCAATTACACGAGGTAACTACGATCAATTGTAATTGTTGGAGATTATAAGCACAACAGATTCAACTAAATACTTAGCAAATAAATCAAGCACATAAACACAGAGGAATTTAACGTGGTTCACCCAACCAATATGGGCTACGTCCACCAAACATAGGCATCGACAATTCTTTATTAATCAAACATGAGATTACATAATTAAATTAGCTTCACACACTCTCACCATCAAAACAATCCGTATGGATACCTGTTTTATAGCAAGGAGAATCTAACTGCCTCATAAATCCTCTGAACTCAAATTTAGGATGCATTAACTCCCTCCCAACAAATTGGAGCTAATCTAGGAACTAATTCCTATTGTTGTCATCTACTGAGATTTTTCCTATTTTATTCAAAACAGAAAATCTCAACAATCTCCACCTTGACAACAATTAGCCTGATGCCTTGTTATTATTATTTTATCTTTTCTGCAAGCCAAGAGAAGCCAAACACCAGCGTAGCTTCTCTAACAAAACTGGTTTCGTGAACATGTCTGCACAATTCTCCTTTGCATGCACCTTTTCAAGAGAGACTCCCCTTTCATTGATAACCTGTCTTACAAAATGGTACTTGATCAGTATATGCTTTGATTTACTATGATAGGCCAGATTCTTAGCCAAATGTATTGCACTTCTACTGTCACAAAATAACTTGATGCTGTCCTGCAACCTACGAAATTCACCAAACAAACCTTTCAACCAAATCGCTTCTTTGCAAGCATGAGAAGCAGCAATGTATTCTGCTTCAGTAGTGGATAAAGCAACAATGTTCTGTAGCTTTGACATCCAGCGGATAGCTCCACCTGCAAGAGTAAAGATGTGCCCTGAAGTTGACCTTCTCTTATCCAAATCACCTGCAAAATCGGAATCAACATATTCGCAAACAAATTCACTACTCTTATTGTAAGTGATACAATAACTACTTGTGCCTCTCAAATACCGAAGCACCCATTTAACTGCTAACCAGTGTTCTTTACCTGGATTTGTCATGTACCTGCTGACAACCCCAACTGCATGTGAAATATCTGGTCGAGTACAAACCATCGCATACATTAAACACCCTACTACATTGGCATATGGAATTCGAGACATATAATCCTTTTCTTCATCTGTATTAGGACATAAATTTGAAGAAAGCTTAAAATGGGAAGCTAAAGGGATCGACACAGGCTTCACATTGTTCATACCAAACCTCAAAAGTATTTTCTCAACATACTTCTGTTGTGATAGCCACAGCTTACCATTGCCCATGTCTCTGAAAATCTCCATGCCCAAAATCTGTCTTGCGGCTCCTAGATCTTTCATATCAAACGTCCTTGCCATCTGAGTCTTCAACCTGTTGATTTCTTCAATGCTTTTGCTTACTAAAAGCATATCATCAACATATAACACTAAGATAATGAACATGCCATTATTCAACTATTTGAAATAAACACAATGATCATATTCACTTCTAACATATTTCTGACTCAACATGAAAGAATCAAACTTCTTATACCACTGCCGAGGCGACTGCTTCAGGCCATATAATGACTTCTTGAGCCTGCAGACAAATTTCTCATTGCGATGCTGAACAAACCCTTCCGGTTGTTCCATATATATTTCCTCATCTAAATCACCATGTAGAAATGCAGTCTTAACATCTAACTGCTGCAACTCCAAATCAAACAAAGCCACTAATGCTAACACAATTCTAATTGAAACAATTTTAACCACTGGTGAAAAAATCTCGTGAAAGTCTATGCCAGCTTTCTGAGAAAACCCTTTTGCAACCAGCCAAGCTTTGTACCTGTCTTCCGTATCATTCACACCCCGTTTCAGCTTGAACACCCACTTGCATCCCACAGTTTTCCTACCTTTCGGAAGCTCCACTAGATCCCATGTGCCGTTTTTACTCAAAGCCATCATTTCTTCCTTCATGGCTGCTTTCCATTTGTCACTATTTGAACCTTCTACAGCTTCCTGATAACACAAAGGTTCATCATCATTAGCGATCAAAGCAACTGAGTCATCATACCTTCTCAGACGGCGTTTGATCCTTGTAGATCTCCTTAAGGATGTTTCTGGTGCTTCCACAATTGGCTGTCTATCCTCTGTAGGAACTTCTTCATGATCGCCATCTAAAACCTGTTCATGACTAGAATCTGAACTATGGTCATTATGACTATCATTAGAAATGTTGTCAAACTGAATATGCTGGAAATCAGATACATCATCCTGTTTCAATCTTCTATCTACA
>APFE030019615.1:0-16024 GCA_000404065.3 Pinus taeda
ACTATTGTTATTATTGTGGCTTTATATTATTATTGTTAGGTCGGCTGGGTTATATTGTGGCTCCTTAGACTCCTATATGTAGAAAGGAGGTTTTGTCATTTCTATCATCCAAGAATTGTTCATTTATGTAATGTAAAGGAGGTTTCCCCCTCAAAGAGGCTGAATTCTAAGGCGTTGATCTATATTTTCTATCTTTTCTTGAGTTGGTTCATAACACACTACCACTATGACCTTTAGGTGTCCAAGGTGTATCTTAACAGAACACCCTATCACCAACAAATATATACCAAAAGAGATTCAAGGAATACTACAAACCAAATGGGTAGCAAAATCTAAAGTCTTCTAGAAATAGTAGTTTAAGGTTGACCTCCAACTTTGGAACTTGGGTCAAAGCAATTCCTAGAGTAATTTTGAATATAGGTGGAAGTTGAAGTATTTTTTGAAATGGATGTGCTCCTTGATTATGCCCTAAATATAACCAAAAACTAGCGAAATGGGTGGTAGAAGTTGAAGTCTTCTGTTAGTGGTGGTTTAAGGCTAACCACCAACCAAATCATGCTCATGGAACATGAGTCTATCTCTACCTACACCTACGATTCTAGCACTAACTAACTCTAGCTTTAAGCTCTAGTAGCTAGCTGTGGTTCAAATTGTGGCTTAGACTCAGTTGATATAACTTCAAAACTAGTAGTTTACCATGAAGTTCCCCCTTTCTACATACAGGGTGAGAAGATGAAATTTTCTCCACTACAAGACATGTCAATACTTAAGAATGAACTATGAGGTATGACCTATATATCTCCTTGGTGGATGAAGACCATTTCCAACAAGTAATCCATCCAAGGTGAATCTTTTCTCTTGTAGGAGTCTTGTGTCTGGAACATCTGTCTAAATGATGAGTATGTTTTTCACAATACTCACAAGGGTGAAGATTGAATCATTAATATTTCACATAGCCAACTCGATCACAATGTTGATATTTCACAATCTAAAGTGGTTGTGGAATAGGAGAAAGTGAAGATTATTTGTCTTGAAGAAACCCAACACTCTTAAACTGGATTGGTTAATATTAGTATGGAATTTGAAATATCACATCCTTGTCATATCCAAGACTAGTTTTGTGGTTGTCTTGATAACTACCTACCAAGGCCCAATGATGGGCTTGGGAAGTGGAATCAAAATCTCTGCATCTTCACATAAATTTTCTCCTGAAGTGGCATCAATATGTTGATCAAGTGTTGGTGGATGTGGGTATTTCTATAACTGAAAAAGAGAATTGTTTTTAAAAATAACTAATTCATAATGATGACTCTTCTATTGTAGTTCATCTCGTTGGATTTAAGATTTGAGTTGTAGAAACTCAATATTGTCTTGTGTCTCTTGTAAGCAAGTTAGGATGTTGGAGAGACTTGATTTGTTGATTTTGACTGTATCTTGAATAGTATAGTGTATTAGAGTATTTATTAACTATATTTATTCATCAATTATGGAAATTTCTTCTAGATTAGCAATTTGTAAACTAATGAGGGAAAATGATACACATTTGATCTCTCAAGAAAAAAAACTGAAACAATCCAAGTGTCACAAACCACTAATGAAATATCAATTTCTCAAATTAATGAAAATAAAGAATAGGAGTTGGTCTTCAAATGACACCAACACATCAATCACAACTCTTAAGATTAGGCTTTGTATGTACTGTACCAAAAGATTTCTTCACATATATAAGATCACAACTCAATATCTCACAAATGCTTGAGAGGTTTATAGAAAATTATTGCCCAAGTCCTCCATGAGGGCTCCTTCAAGATATATGTAACTCACATCCAACAATGCAACATCCCACCTTCATCTGGGGTTATCTCCCAAATTTGTGAGCACCTCCACGAAAACATGTGCAGTTTCAATGATGATCACAGAATTTTTATCCACATAAATAACAACTGCACCAAAAATAAGGGACACCAATAATTTATTTTGATTTAGAATGCATATTCTCATGCATTGTTGCAATTATTTTCCACGTAATTCCCTACTTATAGACACTAATGCAAGCAAGAACTAAATAAGAGAAGTAGCATATATCCCTCTTCTAACATTGTTATCTCTAGCCACAATGTTTGCAACAATGAAAAATCAATCGACCTCCATTCATACTTTCATGTTTGGGATTTTACAAATCAACAACAACAACCTTTCCCAAAGGAGGCCATGACCTAAGATCGTTGACCGTAACTTCCTAGAATATCCCTCATCCATGGAAGAAGCACTCAATGGGATTTGTAATAACTGTACATACTTCTACATGACTTACCTCCTCTTGCTCCTGAAAACCTTTCTTTTGGCATTCTCTCCAACCCACTCTCGCTTTTCCTCCTCATTGATCTCTTGGGGGTTTGTTTCCACTTGCAATACATTATATAATTTGTAGTGACCATCAAAATTTGATATTAGTCCAAGAAACCATCCAAAACTAGCTCTATACAGTGGGAATTAATTATCATAGAAACTGTGTGGGACATCCACAACTGTGTTCCAATATTTCAGCTGACTCTACTGCCTATCAATCACAATGAACATCTATGCTATCACCTATGATTTTGTGGAGAATAAAGTATGGTAAATTCCTCGGTGAAAACCGAGAGCATGTATATGTCAAAGATGACCAAGGGCATGAATGCATGATTCATCGAGAATCTATGCTACCATCACACCATTACTTTTATCACCACTTGAATTGTATGAACATTATTAATTTTTAGTTGTCCATTGATTAGGTTCATGTTTCTTGAGTGCCATGTTGGTGAATAAAATTTTTAGGATAAGGAAAATCCAAAGCTAAATTGGGCTTTCTTTCATATGTTTGTAGCCATACTACCAATTTCATAACCTAAAAGAAAAACTTTGTCGGATATCCGATGGTTCAAAGCACCCAATGCAGGTGTGATGGATAGAGAAACCCAAATGGAGAGGTTTTGGGCGAAACAAAACTCACAAGCTCAATGTAATGCTAGTTTATATGAATAATGTAAGAGAACACTTGAGAAGTAGTGTCGAAACTAAGGACTATGCAAACTATGCATGGCATAATACCAGAGTGGAAATTGTGCTATTACTAGCTAGACAAGTGTCGAGGACTCACTAGCGTTTCTAGAGATGAGAGTTTCTTGCTAGAGACCAGTGTGGAATGGAATATCTTACAAGTGCACAGTAGTACAACGTTACAATTTCGTAATGAGGAAATGCCAAATTCAGGAGTGGAAGTGGTCAGTCAAAATAAAATATCAATACAGAGAAATGTGACTATGCACAACCACACCGATTAGTGGAAAATGCGATAGTGCACATCCCCATCGAACATCCTACATCCTCTCATAGAATTCTTTCTTTCAACTCTTTTTCACAGTGCTCTTACTCTCTTGTCTTTAAGGTTTCTTTGGAACACATATAGCTTGAATTTTAGAATGCGGGATGACTATGTAAAACCCACAATCAATGGAGTAGTAATCTAGTCTCCCCAACTCCTCAAGACAATAGCATGGATTCTCCACACCCGCACTCCGAAAACCAAAAAAATCCATCATGATAATGTTAGAAACACTAAGACGTGTGTGATCGACTATGTTGGTGGAGTATATGACAGATACCAACTTTCAAGCATCTCCCCTATGCTGCTTAAGGAGGAGATAGAAGAGAAATTTGAAGTAGATAATTTTCCTACTCTCATATCAAATTATAACAATAGATTTTGTCAAGCTAAAACAACCTACTATAAAATGCTTGGACAACCAGAGTGTTTGTGGTTTGAATATCTGTTAAGAATGACAATCATTATTATTAAAATTGTAATTATCTTAATTTACTATTTAGAAATTTATGTAACCATAGGGAGTTACGTAATGAAAGTTTTCATGTTAAAAAGTGATGAATCCCAGAGAGGTTGGATGTAACGGTTGGAGATTCATTTTGAACCTTGAGAAATAAGAATTCCAATCCCTTGCCCCATGGAGATTTCCTTGACACACTGTTAGGGTTTTACCACATAATTCCTTGTGATATTTCTTGTGTTATTTAGTTTCTCATTTTATTCATCTCTTTCTTATTTATATATTTAACGGTCTTGAATACCAACAAGTGATATCAAATCCTCAATTTGTGAGGGTTGTAAGGTGAATCTTGTCACCACAGAGAGACTGAGAGTTTCTAGAGAGGGTTGTGACACTGTTTGCCACCCAAAAAAGAGCAACCGATCATAGCAAAAGGAACATGACTCTATCTAGAGTAGTCATTTTTGAATCTTGAAGTGCTTAAGGGAAGCGGACGCGACACAAAGAAACCACTAGTACGAGTCAAGCTACCTAAGTTAGGCCCACCAAGTAGTGAAACAAGTTTCTAGCAAGCCCGTTGTTAAAAAATTGATTCGGACTTATGCAGGAATGCAATAGAATATAGTTATAAACATAAACATAGAGATGCAGTAGGAATAAAACTTCATTTCATTAATATCAATGAACTGAAATATGCTTACATACAGAATGGAAATAAACTAGCTCAAGGGATCATAGCTTATCTCTAATAAGATATGTGATGGCTACATTCCTCTCAATTGTATTACAATGAGGCTCAAAGGCCTATTTATTATTGAGGAATAATGTAAAACCCTAAAAACCCAAAAACCTAACCATAGGACGTGAAGCGCCAAAACTATGGGCCCTGTTTGGGTAAATTGATACATCAAATTTCTAAGGTCATAAATTTGGCATATGATCTTTGTTTGTCATGCACAATACCTTCTTAGAAATATCTATCCAAGGGCTACAACTTTCGAATGCAAACATAGTCATAGCCTTTGGATTTCCTAGTTTTCCAAAAAAGCGTTGTTTACAGCCTCAAAACAGCTCTGGAAGTTTAGGACCCGAAAAACTACCATAAATAGTAAACTGTGCTAGTCCTCCCATCTTAGGAAGCAATGGTCCCCATTGCATTGAGTTCCTCCATGAGATGGGGAAATGTTTGCTAAACTTGGTCCCTGGTGAGCCACTTGCCTTGGTGCAGGAGTTAGTCTACTTTGACAACCCAATATAGTTGGATCTTATGCTAGCATGTGTGCTTGATCTATGTAACCATGATCCGATTAGCTGTAGCATGTTCCATGTAATCTAGGTTTAAATATATTCGTGTGAGGTGTTTTGCAATGTCTGATGTGTCCAGTAACGGTTGGAAGTATGGTCGAAGGCGGTCCACATTGAACACTGGGTGTAGGCCAAGGAATGGGGGAATGTTGAACTCAAAAGCATTGTCTCCCACATCCTTGGTAATGGTGTAAGGCCCATATTAGAGTGGTTTGAGCTTCCTATGGGCTTTGGTAAGGTGTTCTTTTTGCAAATGCAACCAAACTTTGTTGCCTACCTTAAACTTGTGTGGCACCTGATGTTGATCATGTCACTGCTTGTACTTGGAATTTGAATTCTCCAAGATGTCGCAAACCTCATGGTTGATGTGTTGGATGCATTCAATAAATCTGGTTTCTTTATCAACCTTGAACAATACATGTGTGGATTTTGTCTATGTAGTCGTATAAGTCATTGAAACATCAATCAAACACAATGGTTGAAATCTTAGACCCACTTGAAAGGGGTTGCAACCAATCGATCTATGGAGAGCTCTATTATAACTATGTTGCACATAGGGAAGAATCTCATCCCAGGTTCATGGATGCTTGGACTTCTACATGTGGAGTATGTGCACTATCATCCTATTAACGACCTCCATCTAGTCATTAGTCTGGGGATGGAATGCAATCGACTTGGTGAGCTTCATCTCCAATAGTATCTAGAGCCTTGACGAGAATGTGCTCAAGAATCTTCTATCCCAATCTAATATAATGGTCTGTGGGATCCCAAAATGTACCCACACGCGTTCAAAGAAGAGTTTGGCAATTCCCTCTACTGTGATACTCTTCTTATAGGCTAATAATATAACCATCTTATAAAATATGTCCACGGCCACAAATACATAGTCATTATCATGCTTGGTAGAAGGGAGGTCAAACATATAGTCCATGGATATGGATTCCCAAGGCTGGCTGGGTGTAGGAAGAGGAGTGTACAGGCCTTCCTTCTTGATGGTTGTCTTGACGATGGTTCAGTCAGTTTAGGATCTAACATATTTCCCAACATCCACTTAGATTTTTGGCCAATAAAAGTACTTTTGTAGTACAATCACAATTTTCTCCACACCAAAGCGACCCAACTATAGTGTGCCTCCCAAACCAGCTTGGCACGCTCACTTGAAGGAACAAAAATGTGGCCCGGGTAGCATAATAATGCATCCCGGACGTGGAAATCAAGAACTTGCTTTCCATCGACTAGCATATGGTATGTGGAGGTGACCTCTAGATCATTTTTGTATATTTGTAGCCATCTAGAGGTCTTGTGGCCATAAGAGTTGAGAACAATAGTCAGTGTTGCAATTGGGGGTCGGTTGACATAGCCTGCAACATGATTAGTGTTGTCCTTTTTGTATTTAAATTTCAAATGGAATTTCTACAGATATATAGATCACTTCTAATGGGGATCATTCCACAACTTCCCTTGTGCCTGTATAAATTAAAGAGTTTGGTGATCGATGTAGATTATTGTCTCCTTCCCAAAATGTAACGCTTCCATTTTTGGCAAGCCTGCATGATGTAATACATCTCTTTACCACAGGTGGGGTACTTACAAATTGTATCGGAAAGTGTCTCACTATGATAGGCCATTGGATGCATGTTTTGGGTGAGGACTACACCAATAGCATAGTCAGAGGGGTCTATCTCAATTTCAAATGGCTATTGCTAGTCTGGAAATGTGAGTACCGATGTAGAGCAGGGGTAGAGCTTCAACTCAATGAATTCCTTCAGTTGGGACTCAGACTAAGAAAAATTTACTTTTTCTCTACCCCTGGTAGTATAACTCAAAGGCCACATGATATGGGAGAATTCCAACTAGAACCCCTCATAAATATTTGCAAGACCCAACAAGTTGCAAAGATCTGTTAGAGTGGTCAAGGTTGGCCAATCCCGAATTACTTGGATATTAGTCAGATCCACATCCACGCCATGTTCATTTATGATGTAACCCATATAATAGACCTGGCTCATGCCAAAGGTGCATTTTTCCAAGTTGGCATATAGTTTTTGTTGCCGAAGGGTTTGAAGAACATGCCAAATGTGTTGCAAGTGTTGTTTCAAACTCTTACTAAGGATGAGGATGTTGTCCTGATAAAAAACCATGAATGAGTTGGTGAATGGACGCAAGATGTCATCCATTAGCCTCATAAAAGTAGTAGTGTAATTTGTCAACCCAAAGGGCATAACCAACCATTCAAAAAGGCCTTCCTTAGATTTGAAGGTGGTCTTCCATACATTAGTGGGCTCTATCAGAACCTAGTGATAGCCAAACTTGAGATTGATCTTGTTGAAATACTTGGTCCCATTGAGTTGGTCCAGAAGGTCAACAAATAGTGGGATTGGATACCTATTCCTGACAGTGATTTTGTTTAGTGCTTGATAATCAATGCAGAGTCTCCATGTCCCATCCTTCTTGTGTACAAGTACAATTAGGTTCCCATAAGGTGAGGAACTTGGTCAAATGTGCCCTTTTTGTAGCAACTCTTGGATTTGTTGCTTGATCTATTCATTTTCCATAATGGAGTGGTGATATATCAACCCATTGGGTTGAGGTGCTCCGGGAGTCAGATCGATCGAATGCTTGACTTGACAGTGCAAGGGTACCCTTGTGGGTGAGGAGAAGATGTCCCTGTATTGTTCCACAACTGTATCCACCTGCTTCTGCTGCATGAAGGAACCCTTCTTGGGGGCCATGGATGTGGCTATGATCTTCCACTTACTTTGAGAGTAAATCAAAATGAAAAAAAAAAAATCTGAATCTGGGAGATGATCTTACTGAATTTCTTAGCAGAGAACAAAGAGATGGTGGTAGGTGGGGCTACCTCTGGTATCTTGTATAACTTACTACCCAAATAAATAATAGCAGTGTAAAACCTCAACTCATATATCACAAATAAATAATAGTATGGTTGGACTAATAATACATCACAAACTTCAAGAGGATAAAAATCACAGAATACCTCATACGTGAAGGGCTTGATGTTGTATGGAAGGTAGCTCTACTGGCTGACATGAAGATCTCATCCTTGGTGAAGCCACCCAATGGTAGATGGTTGCAGGTATGGTGTGGTTGGTAGGCCCAACTGCTTCACAACCTTTATTGAAATGAGATTCTTTTGGCTCTCATTATTGGCAATGAATTGCAGTGGCAAACCCTTCACCCATATCTATGAGTAGAAGAGATGCTCCCCCTCCTATGGATATTTGGGATCAATCTTCTGGACCTTAGTGGTGACAACACTAGTGCTAGGCTTCGCATCAATAATTTTCTTCCCTTTTTCAGTACTCTTATCATATTTTAACTCAGAGTTGGAACATGCATCTGATTTTGAAGCCTTCAGCTCAGCCACCAATGACTGCTTGGCTCGACAATAACTTGTGTTGTGAGTGGGGTTCTTATGGAAATCACACCACTTCCTTGTGTCCTTCTTCGTATTCATCATTTTGTTCTTTGATTGTATCTTTAACAGTTTGTCTTGGATCACCTTGCATTCGATTTGTCCTTTGTTCTGCGGTTTGAGGGTGCTTTTCCCTTGCTTCAAATTCACAGATCCAATATCTCACTTCTTCTATTTTAACTTCTGCTTGATTATGATAGCATATCGGTAGGCGGCGCCAAGCGAGGAGATGCCAAAGAAATCCATCTCATATTGGATGTATGTGTGCGTACAACTGGAGTACTTGAGTACCAGATGCCACTCAAAATCCTTGATACCAAACTTCGTGTGAAGGGTATAAAAAAATTTGTGAACTGTGGCATGTCTTGGTCCATTCCATGTCGTAGTGTGGTCCACTTTATGTACTTATCTTCATAGCTCCTGAAAGGGTAACATTTCTCCTTGATGGCATCTCGAAAGGAGCTCCAAGTGGGTGCAGATGAAAATAGTGAGGCTTCCCTCTCATCCTTCTGCTCACAGTAGGTTTCCCACTAGTCCTTGACGTGGGGGGTGGCTTTTAGGAGTGCAAAAGTAATCTTTTCCCTACTAGAAAAATAATGAATCGAAAAACACCCTTCCAATAGATTTAAACATCTATCTATGTCATTTGCATCTATCTAGCCTTAAATTATGGGAATATCAAATTTGACTTGTACCTTGAAGGGAGTTGTGCCACCAGAGTGTTTTTTGGATGAAGATGCTTCGCCTGTGGGCATCTGCTGGAGGATATGGGCAAAGTTGTCCATCATTGCGTTCCTCTATTGCTCGAGGGCTTCTTTGAGCAATATTTTAAAGGGATTCAGTGCTCCCTCATTTTTCTTTTCTTATCCCATGAGAGGTTGTCGGGGTTTGTGAGGTTTGTCTTGCAAAATTTCAACCAGTTCAAGTCCTAACTCCTTATACCCTGACCTTGTTGGTGACATGCAAAGAAAAACAAAGAAAGAGGAGACCAATCTGATACCACTGATCTAGACTTATGCAAACACAATAGAATATAGATATAAAAATAAACATAGAGATGCAGCAAGAATAAAAATTCATTTCATTAATATCAAAGAACTGAAATATGCTTACATACATAATGAAAATAAACTAGCTCGGGTGATGGTATCTTATCTCTAAGAAGAGATGTGGCAGCTACATGCCTCTCTACTATGTTACAATGATGCTCGAAGACCTATTTATTTTTGAGGAGCAATGGAAAATCTTAAACATCCAAAACCCTAACCCTGGGAGATGAAGCACCAAAACTATGGGCCCTATTTGGGTAAATTGGTACATCAACTTCCTGGGGTTGTAACTTTGGCATACGATCTCTGTTTGACGTGCATAATACCTTGTTAGAAATATCTATCTGAGGACTACAAATTTCGAATGCAAATGTGAGACTAAGAGTCATGTTTTCTTACTTTTCCCAAACAACGTGTGTTTAGGGCTTCAAAATGGCTTTGGAAGTTCACGACCTGAAAAACTGCCAAAAATAGTAAATTGTGCTACAATTAAGGAAACTAAAATATTGAAAGAGACAGTGGTGGGTATCTAAGGGGAATAGGTAGACGACCACCAATATCCACCTAGATCAAAGATAAAAAATAAAAAGAGTCATTGTTTGGTTATTGAACTAGGATTTGTTGAAGTCAAGAAGGGAACTTGTGAGCAGTTGTGCTCTAAAGTCATTAGAAGAGCTGCAATTGAAATGTGCAGAACAACAATACTCATTGTAAGAAAAAATTGAATTTGAATATTTTCAAAGCGCCATAGTCATAGCATTCAAGAGAGCAATAATCGTTATCAGAAAAATTCGAACTTGGACCTTATCAAACTGGTATTCCATAGCACAGTTTTCGTAGAAGTTGAAGTTGTTATTAAATTTTTGAAAGAAATAAGTACGATTATTTAATAAAATCCCTAGGAATTTTTTTGTGGGGGAAAGAAAAATTCTTAGACGAATTGTTGAAATTAATTTATGGAGTTTATGAAGATTTTTTTTTTTTTTAGGTTTATCAATGAACAAAAAAATTAAGTAGGATTTCAGAAGACTATTTGAAGATTTTCTTTTTTGTAAAAGAGTTTTCTTGGTTTCATTCTCTTAAATGGATTTTTGTCTGAAGAAATAGAAAACAAGATTGGTTGTTCTAGAAAAGAGAATAAAAATTTTCTAATAAGAAACCCTTAATTAAAATTTCAAGCAGACAAGAAAATATAAAACCCTTGTTGAAAAGAATAATTTAAAAGGGAAAAACCCTAGGTGAATATTTTTTCTTTGAAACCTTTGAAAAGCCTATGTAGAAACAAGAAATGGATAAAATGAGTAATTTTAGGTTTGAGGTGGAGAATTTCACTGTTAAGAACAATTTTGGATTTTAGAAAATGAAGGTATGAGATTTTCTTGTGCAAAAAGGGTGTCACAAAGAACTAGATAGAGTTAGAAAGAAACTTGTTGGCATGACAAATTTAGACTGGGAAGACTTTAATTCCCAAGCTATCAGTACCATTAGGTTGTGCATGGTGGATGAATTTCTCTTCAATATTGTTGAATAAACCTCAGTAGAAGGTTTGTGGGGAAAATTGGAAACATTGTATATGACCAAGTTCATAACCAACAAAATCTATATGAAGAGGTTTTTGTATAGACCCGGATGAAGGAGGGTACTAAAGTTGCAGAACACTTAAATGTATTTAATACACTTATTTTTTAGTTGTCAGATATGGATGTTAAATTTGAAGAAGAAGATAAATCTATTACCTTGTTATGTTCCTAACCAAGTCTTGGGATCACGTTGTGACTTCTTTCAGTTTGAGCATAACCAAATTTTTAGACTTTGATTTCATTGTAGGAGCTCTATTATCTGAAGAGGTCTGAAGGAAGTCTACCATTGAAACTTCCATGCCATAAGCTATGGTAACTAGAGGTCGAGCCAAGGAAAGAGGAGAAAAACTAGGAAGTTCTTCTAGGTCAAAGTCAAGAGGCAAGAAGTGTAAAGCCAAATATTGGTATTGTAACAAAACAGGGCATATCAAAAAAACTGTTCAGAAAAGAAGGAGTTTGTTGAAATCCCAAAGAAGGAAGAAAATCAATTTGAGTAAGGTATGATTGATGAAGTTTTATCTGCTAAATTAGGTATGATATATGAATATTTTCCTATTTGCAATGATTTTTAGCTTTATGAAAAAAATTTATTCTCATGACATGAGTCTGCACAGAAATAGGTTCACTTCATATCAAGTTGTGAATGATATTTTCTATGTTTATGGGTAATAATGTATCTTGTTAAACTGTTGGGATGGGAAATGTCAAAATTAAAATGTATGATGGTACAATAGGAACATTGAATGATGTTAAACATTTACATAAGTTGAGAAAGAATTTGATTTATTTGGGAGTATTGGACTTAGAATGTTACCAGTTTATAGGTCATGGTGGAGTGCTCAAAACTTCAAAGGGTGCTCTAGTGTTTTTTAAGGCAGAGAAGATCGGAGACCTTTATATACTTAAAGGGAGTACTCAAGTTAGTGAGGCAGCAACTATATCTAAGAAGGAAGAAGAAGATACTCTCCTATGGCATCAATGACTGGGCCACCTGAGTGATAAGGGCCTTCAAGTACTAATGAATCACAAATTACTTTCTAATTTGAAATCATTGAGTTTTGATTTTGCAAACATTGTGTATATGGAAAACAATGTAGACATAAATTTAAAGCCTGTAATCATAATAGTAAAGGAGTTTTGGTCTATATTCATTCTGATCCTTGGGGACCATCTCCTACAGTATATTATGGAGGTGCATATTACATCGTAACATTTATTGATGATTACTCGAGGAAAATTTCAATCTATATCTTAAAAAGAAAGGCTAATGTATTTAATGTTTTAAAATAATTTAAATCTATGGTGGAATAGAAAATAGGAAAAACAATTAAATATTTAAGAACTAACAATGGTAGCGAATTTACTTCCTTTGAATTTGAACAATTGTAAGGATGAAGGGTTTGTTAGACATGAAAAATTTGTCTATACTCCTCAGCAAAATGGTGTTGTTGAAATTATGAACCAAACTCTTATGGAGAGAGCTAGAAGCATGATAAAAAAATGCTAACATGTAGAAGGAGTTGTGGGAAAAATCAATATCCATTGCTTGTTATTTGGTAAACATATCACCTTTAATTGATATTAATTGTAAAATTCCTCAAGAAGTTTGGTTGGGTCATTCTTGTGGTTATTCATTTTTAATATTTTTTGGTTGTAATTCTTATGCTCATATTCCAAAGAATCAACATTCTAAGTTAGACCCAAAATAAAAATGTTATATCCTTTTTGGATACGACGATGTTGTGAAAGGATACAGATTGTGGGATCCTTCTTCACGTAAGGTAGTCATTAGTAGAGGTAACATTTGATGAACTATCTCTTTTAAAATAAAATGTTGAAAAAGTTGAACAAGAACAGGTATTGCTAAATCAACAAATTCAATTAGAGGCTCAACCTTTTTCGAAAAGTTTGAAAGAAAAATATACTTCTGAAGAAAAAGATAAATAAGATGTAAAGGAAACTATAAAATTTCAGGAACTAATTGAGCAACCAGTCACTCTAAGGAACTCTACAAGGGAAAGAAAAACACCCAAAAGGTATGAAGATTCTACTTCATCTATTGCATTGATTACTGAATATGGGGAGCCTTCTTATTATCAGGGAGCCATGGATGATGCGAATAGTGTAAAATGGAAGAAGGTTATGGACGAGGAAATGGATTCCTTAGCCAAGAATGAAACCTAGGATCTTGTAGAAATTCCTAAATGGAGAAGTGCTGTCGAATGCAAATGGGTATTCAAATAGAAATGAAATTTTGATGGAAGTCTTGAAAGATATAAGGTGAGGCAGATAGAAAGAGGACATTCTTAGGTAGAAGGTATTGACTTTCATGGTATTTTTTCACCAGTCGTAAAACTTGTTTTCTATTCGTACTGTGTTAGCACTAACTGCATTACTTGATCTTGAGTTAGAACAGTTAGATGTTTAAACAATTTTCCTTCATAGATATTTGGAGGAAGAGATATATATGGAATAACGAGAAGGTTTTGTACAAGGTCACAATAGAAGATTAATTAGCAAGCTCAGGAAATCATTTTATGGTTTGTGACAGTCTCCCAGGCAATGGTATAAGAAGTTTTACTCCTTCATGGTGAGCCAAAACTTCAATAGAAGTGAGTATGATCAATGTGTGTACTTTAAGAGTTTCAATGGAATATTCATTATGTTGTTTTTGTATGTTGGCAATATTCTTATGGCAATAAAAAGCATGGAATAAATAAATATGTTCAAGGCTCATCTTTCTAGGACATTTGATATAAAGGATCTTGGAGCTACAAAACATATCTGGGGTATGGAGATACATAGAGACAGGAAAAATATAAAGCTTTGGTTATCACAGGAGAGGTATGTGGAGAAAATACTTGCAAAGTTTGGTATAGACAATATAAAACCTGTTACTTTTCCTTTAGCTTCCCATTTTAAGATTTCTTTGGGTTTGAGTCATAGAATTGATGAAGAAAATAAGTATATATATCGTGTATCTTATGAAAATGTGGTAGGAAACTTAGTTTATGTGATGGTATCTAGAAGACCTCACATTTCATATGCAATTAGAGTTTTCAACAGGTTCATGGAGAATCCATGAGAAGAACATTAGCGAGCAGTGAAATGGGTGCTTCAGTATTTGAGAGGCACAAGTGACCATTGTATCATTTTTAATGGTAGTGTAGATTCAATTTGTGGATATGTGGATGCTAATTATGTAGGTGACCTGTTAAAAATAAGATCTACTACAAGATATGTCTTTACTCTTGCAAGTGGAGAAATTAGTTGGATGTCAAAGCTTTGAGAAATAGTTGCTTTGTCCATTAGTTAACCAGAGCATATAACTTCTTCAAATGCTTGTAAGGAGGCAACATGGTTGAAAAGTCTACTTGATGAGCTTGGAAGGACACAGGAGAAAGTGAAAGTATTCTATGAGAGTCAGAGTGTTATTCATTGAGCTACAAATCCATCTTATCACAACAAGCCTAAGCACATTGATGTTAGATACCATTTTGTAAGACATGTGATCAATGGTGGAAAAGTAGCTCTTAAGAAGGTCCACACACATGACAATTGTGCATACTTGTTCATGAAGCAAGTATTGGTAGAGAATTTACGATGGTGTTTGGATTCTCTTGGATTGCAGAAGATATTATGAATGGGATTGGGCAAGGGATTAGGAAAAATATTTTCAAGGTGGAGATTGTTAAGAATGACAATAATTATTGTTAAAATTGTAATTATCTTAATTTACTCTTTAGACAGTTTTGTAACCATAGAGAGTTATGTAACAAAGCTTTTCATGTTAAAAAAAGATGATTTCCTGAGAGGTTGGATGTAATGGTTGGAGATTCATTTTGGACCTTGAGAAATAGGAATTCCAATCCCTTGCCTAATGGAGGTTTCCTTGACACACTGTCGGGGTTTTACTATGTAATTCCTTGTGTTTTTTCTTATGTGATTCAATTTCTCATTTTGTGCATTTATTTCTTATTTATATATTTAATGGGATTGAATACCAAGAATCACTTATTGGTAACACCCATTCCCATTATCCCAATGTCACGAGAATCAATGGGGAAGTCGTATTGATGTTCCATAGTTTTCCCAAGTCTACACCAACATTCTCTTGCCACACTAAAATTCAGTGCACAAGTGGTGGGGAGAAGAGATCCATGACAATTCCCATCAATGTCAAGGAAGCAATGGTGATTTAAAGGATTTATTCTATTCATGGAAGTTTGATGTCTATGTAGGATGTTTCTCTAAGAGGATGAAACTGTGTGCAATACTGGGTGCTATGAAGGGCCCCCTTCCCTAGGGAGTGTTATCTTTGTTGGTGCTAATAGATAGGATTACCATCAAAACTAGAAGCTCAAGTACACTTTGTGTAGTTCTCTCATTCTCTAACACTATAAAGCATTTGATTTTATAAATGTAGTGTGTGGAGCTCCCACGTGAGAGGAGAGAAGAATCATGAAGGTTAAGTACACACAACATCCATGATGAACTCCCAAGATACATAAGGAGTACTTAGGTTAATGAAGACCATAAAAACCGAGGAAGGCCATGCATCATGTCTCTAAAACAATTTTTGAAAACATGTATATATAAATAATAGAATAATTTGCATAAATAGTGTGATACATATTATTCATAAAATATACATATAAAAACATTTTGTGTGACCTTTGGTTTTCATATTCGAGGAGGTCTTTTAGATTTCTATGATTGCTTGTTTTCATTTCAATCTTTTCACATTCCACTGAAGTGTTGCACTCAAGTAATTGTACGAAATTTACATAACCCAAATATTATGTTTCCAACAATATAAATGAAAAA
>APFE030019615.1:16213-37054 GCA_000404065.3 Pinus taeda
CTTTTTACATATTTATAATTTTTGAATTTAACATTTTAATATGATATGCAAAGTATTGATTATTATTGTAATAATAAAAATAATAATATAATTTGAAGGTCATGGACACCAAATTGGTATATGGAATAGAGATTTGACTATTGAAGTTTATTGTATACTCACATTTGACTATTGAATTTTATTATATACTCTAGGAGGTGAAGTTTTACATTCAATGGGAGTTCATCAATAAGTTGAATGAACCATGTACGTAAAGGGACATCCTATTTGAGCAAAGGTCAGAATGGTTGCTTACCCATGCATTGAGTTGGATGGTTGTTCCCTTATATGGACACTCGAAGTTTGGTGATATCTACATGATCAAGGTAAGACCTGAAAGTGTCTTTTACCTATACATTTCGGTATATGGTTTTTCCTTTATATGGACATTGACAATTTGGTTATGTCATGATCAACATACAAGGTGAAAGTTCCACATTTAACCGGAGATATAAATTTTTGAATAGGAGGTTCTTCACTTTGTAGTGGTGTATGTGCTATAAAGAAGACGTAGATGAAGAACTCAACATATGGAGATTAAGACAAGTAGTCATTAAGGGGGAGTGTTAGAATATATAACTAATACTTGTCTTATATGTGTGTGATCATATTTTATGGTTGCAATTATTGGTCATTATTAGATAAAGTTGCTTTAGAGAGTTTGCTCCTATAATTTAGAAGGTTGTTGCGGCCTAGTTGGTTTGAGATATTCTCTCCAACTAGTTAGCTTCCTATATCGCTGTGAGGTTGAGACTTTTCTCAATGGAAGGATAGTGTCTTCAAGACAGTTTGTATATCTTGAGACCAAGCTTATTATATCTATATTTGTATAATTATATTGATGAATAGAGAACTAGAGACATTATTTTGTTTGCAATAAGGTTCTACTCTCCAACTTAACGTTAACTAATTGAATAGTGAATAGAGCACTAGAGACATTATTATGTGTGTAATAAGGTTCAACTCTCCAACTTAACATTAATTAATTGAAGGATATACTTAAGGTCTTACTGTATTGAAATTTTTTCCACTACATAAAATACCTCTTTTGTAAATGATTTTTTTATATCAATTTTGAATTTATTTTATATCTTCCTTATATTAATTATTTATGATTATTCACTTTATAAAAGAGCACAATACTCTCTTTATATGTGTGTGTGACTAGAGGAATTGGAAACTAGGTAGGTTTGTACTCACATGACATGGGGTTGATTTCTATTGGTACCATATAACCTCTACATGTCTAAGGAGTGTCTTACTGATATAGATTCATCTTAATTCTAGATCTACCAAGTGACTAGATGAGTAAAATGTCTAAAAAGGTAGGCATTTTCTTGAGTCCAAAATTTGAAGAAATGTTTGCACTTTAAAAGATTAATGTGACTACTAAAATTTATAGAGGTGCACATACTCTACCTCCTCTAAATTTGAACTCATAACCTCTTACAAAGAAGCACATATTATTAAACATTGCATCTTTCAAAAATGTGTATACCAAATTGTTCTATGTTTATTAATTAAATTTAAATACAAAATTCTAAAATATAATGATCACTGATATGAATCAGGAGTATTTTAATTTATATGATAAAATGAATCTTAATTTATAATTACTAATTATATTAATATTATTATGAAATATTATCATTATTAATATGAATTATTTAAAGTGATATTATAAAAAAATTTATTGAAACTTTTATTTATAATTTATTTAATAAAAACAAATTACAATAAAATAATTTATTATTTTTATTATTTTTTAATCAGCTATTTAATAACTATTTTGTTTAATATTTCATTAAACAATTCATTTAATTCGCGACTGCAATAAAGATAACGCGAATTTGACCACGATAAACTCACTTTAATTCATATAAACTATAATTATTTATAATATAATAATTATAAATGGGGAAAACAAATATAAACATCCAACTTGTTTCATTAAAAACCATAACATTGAAACTCCATGATCATGGATAAAGAAAAGTAAATCAGATTAACAACGAAGTTCATATAAGTTGAAAAAAATAAAAAATAGATCTCTCTTTCAATATGAACATGGAATTTATAATCTGTTCATTAACTTTACAATTTAAAATTTTTAAGAAGAATAGGTTAAAAGAAAAGGAAAACCCAAAACCCAAACGAGACCATAACACCTTTTAAAACGTTGATAGTTAACACAAGGGAAAAAAAAAAATAAGAGTAAGGTTTACCATTAAAGACACTGAAGAACATTTAGATGATAGATAATGGATGTCCTCTATAACATTATACTGTTAAAATATTCTTTGACCATGTTTACACTTTAGGGTTATAAAAGGTATTTTAAAACTATAATTGTTTTTTATTTATATGAGAAACAAAATGTCCAGAAAGGCAGCAGGTACAATATAGACAATGTATCATGACTCAAACCTAACGTGCTTGACTTTGTGCTTCATAAAGTAGATTGTGCCATTCCAATGCCAACGACATGGGGTTGGATTCCTTCTGTCCAGAAGATCTTAATTAGGATGAAATTTGACGTGAAATTGTGAGTTATTTAGTGAAATATATTTAAAAAAATGTTTCAAGCATTAAACATGGATTGATTAACCGAGACGATCATGCAAATCGTTTCCATCCTGGTGGGCATTTCTGCTGTTGGCTCAAAGCTCCAGAGAGCCAGAATTGCATCCATGTCTCAATGTGCAATGCTACTGACTGAGACATCTATATAGAGATTCGTTGTTGACAGAGTATGTTTAACACATTTTCTTTTCAATACTTGCATCTTAACTTGGTTATATTGTGTTGGGAATTTGTGGCCTAATGTTAATAATGTGTGCAGCCTGGGACAATATTTCTATCATGGCCATTACGGTCTCCAACGTTCAGCTGGTTTGTATGGCTCTTTGATAGTCGACTCTGCAAAAACAGAGCTCTTCGTGAGAACTGAGCATCATCCTCGATCACTGGTGGCATACTAGCATGTACTAACAGGATGTGAGCCTCTCATACAATCCTTTTTTTTAGGTTGGCGAACCTCAGGTATATATATCGTCTCCCTCGTACTCCGGTTTGAAATCCTGATTGATTGAATCTCAATGAATAAACGTGAATTTGTGGGTTGATATTGCAGTATCTGTTGATGGAGGGCCGAGGAAAATACAACTGCTCGGCAGACAACAGTAAAACTTGCAATGCTACCAGCAGCCAATGTTCACCCTAAATTCTACCGGTGAAACCTGGAAAGACATACCGCCTGGGGACTGTAAGCGTAGCTTCTTTATCGACCGTCAATTTCTTCAGCTCCGGAACATCATGTGGGTAAATGTTAGGCCTCTGGCTTAATGTGGCATGGTAAGGGTTTGATTCGATCACCTTATTTTGTATTGAAAATTTTACTTTCGGGACTACAGGGTTTTGCTTGTCGACCACAATTGAATTTGCAGTTACAAGTTGCAATTATAATGATATTAATATATAGATCGATAAATGATGATTTATATAGTTTAGTTGGTGTTTTTTATGTATTAGATAGTTGGCTTTTGGAATCAGCGCCATCTTATAAGGGAGACCAGCGAGGTTTTGTCTGCATTGAAGAACTCGCATGAGCCAGCCGTGGAACAATCGGTAAGCTTGAAGTTTTATCATTTTTCTTTTATTTTCTTCAGATTTGCTTTCTTTGTTCATTTTTGTTCATATCTCATCCATATGATCAAATAATAATATATTATTCATTTACTACACATCGTATATTTTTCATTTACTAAACGTCGTAGAGTGCTGACGAGACATTACTTGATTTCCTTGCATGAGTAGAACCTCTGAAAAATAAATTTGGATAGACTAGACACAGTCATACAAAAATTGTGCCTTCAGTTCTACAAGAAACTATGCCTTCATCAGGTTTGCGCAGTCGCAGCAAAAGGTGTGGTATTTCATACTACTTAACGTCATCTTCACATTAATTGTTTGAGAGAGTAACATCACATTTTACGTTTGGATTCTATATAAATTGCAGGTGAAGAGAAAACAACTCATCTGACAAACCGGATTAAAAAAATGGTTTAATTATGGGATAAAGGTAATAGACAACGGAAAATTCTTTCTATTTTTCCTTTATACTATTGGCATTCAATACTTCTGCGTTGTGCATATTGTCGATGTTTATTTCGAGTTGAAACGGTAGAGGAAATTATGTTTAGCGTTTTGGGTGAATCATATAAATGATAAAAACACTTAAATAATAACTTATTATTTACCACAAAACTTTAGCAATAACAAAATATAAGAAATAATGTTGCAAAGAGAGGAGGGTTTGTGTTGTACACATTTGAATAAAAAGATACCATTAATTGATTTGGGTGTTAGAAACTTCCAGCAATGTTTTTAATTGGGCCCTATATTTACATTTTTATTGTAGATAATATATTAATTGCTTTGTTGTTTCAATTTCGTCATTTATTTTTAATGTAAAAATCATTTTTATTGTAGAGCATATATTAATTACTTTAATGTTTCAATTTTGTAGTTTATTTTTATGTAAAAATTAGATAAATTGATGAGCATATAATTAATGGGAAGTGCATTATGTTTTGTATGATTCAACTCGCAGAGTGATCAAAAGAATGTAGGAATTTACAGGGTAAGTTCCTCAAACAGAATACCAAAGGACACCACTCACAAACAGCTTACAAATCAATACACTAGCAGTTGACGTGGTTAAAACCTTCAAAGAAGGAAATAGTCCACGGCCTGAGCCAACGCAGCCACTTCAGGCAATTTATTAATAAAAGAATGAAATTTTACATAAGCTTATTTCATGAACGGTTACCCTACAAATGACTTTCCATGCTCTTTAAATAGAAATCATGGAACAATCCAGTGTTAAGCCACGGATCAAGTGTTGGTAATATCGAGGAGAGAATGAACCGTCAGATCACTACATATCATGACCGTCGGATTGTAAGTTACAAAAGTACATAGTAAAGAAACACATTTTACCTAACTCTACACTAGACCAAGTTATACTTAACTATTTCCTGTGTGTCGGAATATCCTAACATCCCCCCTTAAGAACAACTTGGGATAGGATTGAAGGATATACAATATGACACAATAGGAGAAGGAAGGAGGCATTAGAGCCTATCCCCCCTTAGTGACAACTTCCTAAACTCCAACCATAAATCGAAGTTTAGTAAACTTCACCTCTATGAGAGCCCTTGTAAATATGTCTGCAACTTGATCATCTGTTGAACAATATTGCACTTCAAGAACATGGTCGTGAATGAGATTTCTCATGAAGTGCATGTGTAATTCAATGTGTTTGTTGCACTGATGTTGGACTGGATCTTTGCATAGTTGAATGGAACTTTGATTATCACACCAAAGTGTAGTCGGATGTTGCTGCTGAAAGCCAAACTCTGACAGGATCTAATGAAGCCACAGGGCTTCCTTACTAGCTTCTATGGCCCCATGATACTCTGTTTCTGCTGAAGAAAGAGAAATGGCACTTTGTTTCTTACAAGCCCATAGGTCCTGAACCAAGAGTGAACACATAACCTTGAGTAGACTTCTAATCATCAGGGTCACGAGCCCAATCAAAATCAGTGAAACCAACCAATAGAGGAGATTATTCTACACTATAATGAATCCCAAACTGAACTGTACCTCAAACATAACAAAGTATTCTTCTCGCTGCTTTCCAATGACTTTCATGTGGGTTTTGCATAAACCAAGCAACATGGCCAACAACAAAGGAAAGGTCAGGACGAGTATGGGTCAGATACAAAAGTTTTCCTACAAGTTGACTATATAAGATAGCATCAACTTTAGGGGAAGTACAAGTGACTGAAATTTTGGCTCCAGACTGAAAGTGAGAAGGGGCTGCCTTAAAATCTTCCATGTGAAAATGGTGTAGAATATCACATGCATACTTGGATTGGGAGAGGGAAATACCTTCATTGGATTGCAAGACTTGAAGACCAAGAAAATAATGCAAGTGTCCTAAGTCTGTCATTTCAAACTTCTTTTTAAGGCTGAACTTCACATGGTTTATAAGGTTGGGATCACTACCAGTAAGAATAAGATCATCAACATAAAGAACAAGAATGATAAGAGACTTACCCACTTTCTTGGTGTAGACAATATTGTCATAATGACACCTAGAAAATCCAGTTTCTAAAAGAAAGCTATCCATTTTGGCATACCAAGCTCAAGGGGCTTGCTTGAGACCAAAAAGGGATTTCTTAAGCCGACATACAAGGTTGGAGTCTATTTGTATAAAGCCAGTGGGTTTTTCCATATAGATTTCTTCATGCAAGTCCCCATGCAAGAAGGTAGATTTAACATCCATCTGATGGACTTCCCATTTGAAAGAGGCAACAAGAGAAAGAACAAGGTGGATAGAGTTCATTTTGGAAACAGGGGAGAAGGTTTCAATATAGTCAATGACTTCAAACTTGTGAAAAACACTTAGCAACAGGACGAGCTTTATGTTTATAAACTTTTTCATCAGGTCCATACTTTTTCTGTAAACCCATTTGCATCTAACAAGTTTTCATCCCTTTGGAAGGGGAACAAGATCCCATGTATCATTTGCCAATAATGAATGATATTCTTCATTCATAGCTGCGTCCCAATCTAGATGGCCTGAAACTTCTACAAAGGTGTCAAGATCATAACTAGTTGAAGCTTGAGCTAGTAAATAAGAGGCTCTATCGAACTAAGAATGTGTACGTCGTTGATCTATAGGATCATTGGCAAGAGCACTTGCTGCATCCCGAGTAGCACGAACCCATTTTAGAATCTGAGCTAAGGGAGGATCCTCATAAGATGGTGGAGGATTTTCATCTTCGTTGTTATCGTGTGAAGAAGAAATATTTTCAGAAGTAGAAGGGATAGAGAGAGGTGGCACATCTGCCGAACTAGGCTCATAGGCTAATATATTTTCAGCAAAATTTACATCTCTTCTAATGATAACATTTTTGGAATTAAGTGGAATAAGTCTCTATCCTTTAACATCTTCAGAATATCCAACAAAATACATTTTTCACTCTTAGGTTCTAAAGCTTTATGTCTCTCATCTGGAATATGGGCCCATGCTTCACTTCCAAAAACACGAAAGTAGCTTACATCTGGTTTAATTGAGCTCCATGCTTCTTCTGGAGTGATATTCTTTAAAACTTTAGTAGGAGTGCGATTTATTATGTAATTTGCACAGTTAATTGCTTCTGCCCAAAAATTAAGACTGAGTCCTTTATAGTGAAAAATACAATTAGCCATTTCCTTTAAGGTGCTATTCTTCCTTTCAGCTACACCATTTTGTTGTGAAGTATATGGAACACTATGTTGCATTTGAATTCCATTCTCAGTGCTAAAGTTGATGAATTTGTTGTTAACATATTCTCTACCATTATTAGATCTTAGCTTAATAATTTGATGTCTATATTGTTTTTCAACAAAGGCCTTAAAGGCCAAGAACATGTTAAATAATTCACTCTTGAATTTTAAGAAGTATACCCAAGAGCATCTGGAGAAATCATCAATGAAAGTTAAGAAATACTTGTATCCAAAGAATGAAACAACTGGAAGTGGACCACATAAATCACTATGCACAAGCTATAAAGGGGTTGAGGCGTGCCAAGAGGCACACTTTTCAAAACTATCCCGATGACGTTTTCCGAGTACATATCAGGAACAAACACCATCTCTGCAAGATACCATCGGAAGACCTGTCACCATATTTTCTTTACATAGATTGTGAAGGGAGTGATAGTTTAAGTGACCAAATTGCTCATGCCAAAGTTTGCTCACTTCATCATTATGAGCAACAAATACTGAGGGAAGACTTGATGACCCAAAATTGTTAAACTTATACAACCTTTTAGAATCATTAGCAATGCCAGTAGCTAAAATCTATCTAAGATCTCTTAGGTCCTTAATTACAACATCGTGAGGTGAAAATTCAACGATTTTACCTTCACCTGAATGAGTTATTTGATATACAGATAGAAGGTTGCAGGATAAGTTTGGAACACATAATACATCATTGAATTGACCATTGTCTATATGAACAATTCCAGTCCCTACAACACTAAGAGATCTATCATCATCAACATATATATTTCTGGTGTTACAATCATTTAAAGAAGAAAACATGGCTTTGTTTTTGGCCATGTGATAAGAAGCTCCATGAGCCACTCATGAGAATTAGAAGAAAAAGATACATTTAGTGCATATCCAGACTGAGATGCTTGACAACCACATGCAGAAAGCGTTATTCCTAAAGATGAATTTGAAGTTGTTGAGTGCTCCAAATGGATGTTATGTTTCTTCATTGTTGCTTCCAAGGCTTCCATCTTCTTAAATCATTTGGATTCTAAGCGGCCATCTCAATTACAAAAGTGGCAATGTTTATCACTCTTCATCCCTTTATTTTTATTTGCCTTATCATTTTGTTGAAATGATTTTTCATTTTGAGACTGAAATGGCTTAGGACCCTTGTTTGGTTTAGGACCATTCTTTTTAGGATATGACTTCTTAGGATTCTTTGGATTTGGTTACTGCTGAGTGGCTAAGGCTTTCTTAGAAGAGTTTCCAAGATTAAGAAGATCAAGATGTAAGAGTTTTTCTTGTTCTCTTATTAAATAATTACAAAATGTATCAAAGGAAGGGGACTTGTAGTCTTGTCCTTGAGAAATGAAGGCTTCTCTTGTAGAATGGAAGGTGGAAACAAACACAGAGTAGGCTGGTCCCAACTTAGTAAGAATGGAATAGATAAGGTTACCACCTTCTTTCTTAACCTTAACACCTTCCAAGAGAAGTTTAAGGGTCTTGAAGTTGGACAAAAGTATTCAATGGAAGAAAAATTATTGGTGTCCAATGTAAGCAACTCATTTTTTAGTTGATGGGCTTTAAGTTCATTTTTAATTCCAAAAACTTTAGTGATCTATTTCATTGCTTCACTAGGAGTATCAAGTTCTGCGATATGGAATCTAAGGTCTGGAGAAATAAACATCCCTATCAACCCGTGTGCTTGATCTTGTATATTTTCCCATTTGGCTGCCTTATCTTCATCTTTCGGTTTGGTTTCTTGGCATGAGGCTATTCTATAAAGACCTTTACTTCTAAGTAAATCCACAATGTAGGACCACCATTGGAAGTAGTTGGTCTTGTCAAGAATAACTTGGCATGGACTTTCCATTTTAACATAAATTGAAGCTATTGATGCTGAAACTAAGTGTTCCAATGGAAATATCTCAAAAAAATAGGCTGATTAACAAAAAACAGCTCTGGAAACAGCTTCCAGATGAAGAAGTTATGGCTTTTTGAAGAAAAGTTGTTGAAGATGTCGATGAAGTGTGGGAATGTAAGGAAATGAAAGATAATGTTATATTTAAAAAAAAAAAAAATTCCCCCATTCCAAACTTAATCTAATTAGCTCAACAAAAAGAAAGACTTGAACTCAAGACCTCTATTCTCATAAAGTAGCTTTAGACCAAGTGAGCTAGATTAAAAGGTTAGTAATTTTTGGAAAAGAGGAAGGGGTTTTTTGTTTTTTTTTTTAGTTATTGAAGCTTTGGGGTGTGTGTTACTTGAGAAAACTCTTTTTTTCCTACAAAACAAAAAACACAAAACCCAACACAGACATACAAAAAAAAAAACCTTACGGCTTGAAGTTAACTTTAGCTGGAAACTAAATATTTTTCTTAATAATTCTGATTTTCCAAGATCACACTAAGGCATGGCAGAAAAGAGCATACGCATGAGAAAAAACCTTCCTTTCTGTTTTTGATTTTCCCAAATCACACAGAGTCCCAAGGAAAAGAGCATACATAGAAATGAAAGGTATATATCCGGTAATAAAAAAAACAAAGAGCTAAATAAACTGAAATAAATTGAGAGAAAATAACTAAAAACTGCAAATAAACATGATATACCTCCGGATCAATGACGTAGCTAGGGTTACCGGAAACCTTTTCGCATCAAACGAAAGGGGTTCCTCACTCAAGCAGATGCTCCTAACATAATAGATAAGTCCTCTCGGCCTGAAAGCAGTTAGTAATAGTAGATCTAGGAAACGACAGTCGAATGCAGTTCTACCGACTTTAGATTTGGATCACCAACGGATGCGGCCCTCAAATAGCTCTGATACCATGTAGGAATTTACAGAGTAATTTCCTCAGAAAGAACACCAAAGGACACTACACACAAACATATCACAGATCAATACACCAGTATTGTTGACGTGGTTAAAACCCTCAAACAGGGAAACAGTCCACGGCCTGATCCAACACGACCACTTTAGGCACTTTATTAATAAAAGAATGAAAATTTACATAAGCTTCTCTCATGAATGGTTACCCTACAAATGACCCTCCATGCTCTTTAAATAGAGATCATGGACCAATCGGGTGTTAAGCTATGGATCAAGTGTTGGTAATACCAAGGAGAGAATGAACCATTGGATCACTACATATCATGACCTTCAGATTGTAAGTTACAAAATTACATAGTAAAGAAACACACTTTACCTAACTCTACAATAGACCAAGTTATACTTAACTATTTCCTATGTGTCGGAATATCCTAACAAAGAAAATGGTTTCAATGAATAAGAACAGGGAAAGCCATATAATTAAATTGGGTGAAAAATGATTTTCTTAATCTCGAATCTCTTTTGTTTATAGTGGATCAATATTTAACATAACTTTATATTGAGTAACAGTTATTGAAATGAAGGAATCCCTTCTGTGGTTGAATATTTAATATAGTTTAATTTCCACCTAGGATTAGAGCTAATATGTTAATACTACCTAAAGTAAAATTATCATTTATTAATATTATTTTATTAATATCAATAATAAATTAATATTTATTATTATAAATATCATTAATTATTTTTATCTTTCATTTTTATTTTATTGATTATCAATTAACCCATTAAATAATTAATTAATTCATGATAAGCATTCCAATGACATGAAGGTTAGATGAACAAATGAAAATTTTTTGAGACATAACGGAGGATTTGGGCAATATGGAGCCACTGCATAAGACTTGAACATGCATCGAGGCGGGTTAGGGTTTTCTCCTAGGTTTATTGCATACTGACAGCTCTGGTCATGCTTTCTTTCCTGCAATCTGACAATGTTGGTGCCCTTTCCATAGTCTCTTCAGGGAGTTCATTCTGCATTGTTTACTGACCCGACAGCTGGTGCAGTTTCCTCACGGTTTGTGGGTTATCGAAAGTATGGAGACAGATCTGGTGGATTACTTAGAATATCCCTTCACGTCGGTCCCCATCTGGATGACCACACCCCGATATCGGATGTCTCTTTGACCTCGCCTCCTGCATTCCTTGACGATTACCCCTTGGCGGTTTCTATACTGTATTTTTCTAACCCTGGCCCCTCGTGTCCGATGGATAAACCACTCAATGTCTCCCTCCCCTAGCCAGATTCTATTACACCTCCTCCCTCTCCAACATCCCTACACATCTTGGGATCTTGCATAGACCCAACTTCCCTGTTTTACCTGTTGTGTTATCCCATTTCTCCCCTATTGGTGTTTCATCCCTCCCCTCATCCTCCATGTCGGTATCCAACCCTTCAGTTATACCCTCTAGGTCATCCTTTGATTATCCAAATAACCATGTATCTAGTCCTCCCTTAGCAAGGTATTTTGAAGGGCCTCTGAACTGCTCGGTGGAAGGAAAATCTGAACAACAGGAAGAATAGCAGGAACTTCCTCCTGAGCCATCCTTGGGTTCTTGAGTGAATAAGAAAGCGGAGCAAGGGAAGAAATTGAAGTGTGTAAAGGCTAAGAATCAAGACGTATCTCTCTGTTTCGAGGAAGGAATACAAATGGGGGAAGTCATGGATACTGTGGGCCGAGTTCTGGTTGGGTGTGTTCGGGGGAGTGCTTATTCGTTTGCCAAACTTCAACAACGGATCTCTGAGATTTAGGGGCACATTCTATCAGAGTTACAAACTTTTACTATGCTTGCACGAGTTTGGTTTTCTCTATGCTTTCAGCAGGAAGATTACACATCATGGGTGCTTACCAAGTACTAGAATATTGAACTTACTTCAATCCTGTTAAAGAGATGGATCCTTATGGTTGAATAGAGAGGGAGAAATTGGGAACTGGACCCCTTTGGGTGAGACTTGCTAGCCTACCTTTTCATTTCTAGTCTGACAACATTTTCAATCACATTGGTAATGCATTGGGAACCTATCTGGACCATGATAAATCAATAATGTGTTGGGAATCTAGCTGGACCATTTAAATCATATATTTCTTCTATCAATATGTCTCTACCTCGTATACTGGTTCACTTGGAAACGCGGGAAGGGTTGGAGCAGATTACCCTCTATTGGAAACATTTCACTCACATATAGATTATGGACTACGAAGGGGTAACCTTCTGGTGTCGACGGTGCCACAAAATTTGGCATCTTTTTAAAGAATGTCCCCTTGTTAAGAACTCCTCGACATCTGTGTATCAGACTGAGGAACAAGAGAATGCTCCAGGTACTCAAGTCTATCACACTCCTATGGGATTTTTTCCCTTGTATTCTACAAAGGAATGAGAGAATAAGCACAACACCTCTCAAATATGGCCTCCCTCGCCATCTCTTACCAGGGCTGAAGTGACGACTGTTGTTGAACTTTCTTCAAGTAATTCCAATATTTTTTCCTTTGTCAATTCCCTTTCTTCTTTTGCATCTATGTTTTTTTCCACTTCACCTTTTTGTTGCTCTAAATTTACATCTGATCCCCCCTCCTTGACCTGCCCCTTGAATCCACCCTCCACTTATTTTTCTTGTAACCCACCTCCCTCCCGGAGCTCAACTCATCGGCTACTCCCTCAGAGGCTTAAGACTCCTCTCTCCCTTCCCATTCCTATAACCTTCACTCCTTGAATTGCCCCCTAGTCGAGGACCCTTATGGAATTGGAATCGTCTCCCCCCACCTCCCTCCTAAGCCTCCTCGAGGATGCCCATCCTCTATTTTGAGAGATATTATACAAGTTGGTATTGATATGGTTTTTGGTTGACAAATAGCTATTGCTCAGTTTCTTAGAGCACAAAATACCATGGGGTCTTCCCCCCCATGAAATGGATCTCCCTTAACTACTGAGGGTTAGCTAGTGCTGCTAAAAAACTAGCCTTTTGAAGACTCATTGATTCGGAGAGGGTGGATGCCATTTTTCTATAGGAGACACTCGAGCTTATTGATCATATTATTCCTTCACTTGAAACACTGGTTCTCATATGGAATTTTCATGCTCTGGATGTGCGTGGGAGATCTGGGGGCATCGCTTTTTGATATAATCCCAGATTGGTCAAGCTATCCAATATCTAAGGAGGATACGGATACATTAGGGCAGACATTTATTCTTCTCATCTCTATTTAGATATCAGGATTATCAATGTATATGGTCCCTACCACAATAGGGATACATTTTGGGAAATCTAGACCCCTACACGCTGATAATATCATTTTGGTGGTGACCTTATTTTTTCCATTGGACATGCTAAATCTTAGGGTCACAATGCCCATATTTACTCCCTATTTGATAAAATTGAAACACTCCTTGAGGAGCACAGGTTTATTGACATACCCATGGCTCATCTTCAACTGACTTAGAGGAATCGGAGGATTGAGGAAGAAATGATGGCTCGCAGATTGGATCATTTCCTCATCAAGGAGAGACTCCTAGGGAACATATGCAACTACAAACATTGGTTTGAAATGGGGGGTTTATCTTATCACTCTCCCATTTTTCTTGAAATATGTGGCCTCAAACACAAACCCAAAGCACCATTCAAATTCAACGCTACTTGGCTGAAGGACCTTGATTATTTTCATCTTGTTTTTGACTTTTGGAAGGCTTATCCTCCCAGTATTGGTCGGTCTATCTCAAAGGGGTTCTCCTATAACCTCATAAAACTCAAGTGTATTTCTATGAAATGGGACCATAATAAAAGATTGCATGATGATAACTTTCTTCGTTCTATTGAGACTGAGATAGCTAGCTTAGAGGATGAGCATGGAATAGGTTATCTATTCGATGATACAAAGTCACATCTCATATACCTAGAATCTGAATGGGATAGAATCTTGAAGGACAGGGAGGAATCATGGAGACTCCGGAGCAGAGAAATTTGGCTGAAAGAGGGTGATGATAATATAAAATTCTATCATAAATTTGTCAATGGCCATCATGCTATCAATACTATTTGGTAGATGGCTAATGATCATGGACAATGAGTCCAATCATTTTAGCAATTGGCTTCCCTCGGCTCATCTCACTTCAGGAATCTTTATAGGGCTCCTCGTGATGCATCATTGGCTAAAGTTATAGGAGTTTCTAGTTTATTTCTTTGTTATGTGGAATAGGAGGATGTTGAGGATCTGATTAAGCTTGTCTCGATGAGGGAGCTAGAGAATACTCTTAAATGGCTTAAGAAGGATAAAAGCCCTGGACCAGATGGTTGGCTTGTTGATTTGTATATTTCTTTCTTTGACATATTAGGGTAGGATCTTCTTAGAATTATTGACGATATTCACACTTCGGGGCACATGTATGAAGCATTCAACTCCTGAAGAGAGATTGTCCTGAATCCTTCAATGACTTTCGACCCATATCCCTCTATAATTGTATCTATAAAATAATGTCCAAAATCATTTCCAATCGTCTCTAGCCCACCCTCTCAGCTCATATTTCTCCTGAGAAATTTTCATTCCTTAATAATCACCTGATTCATGATGCTATTGGTACAATCTAGGAGGTACTCCACTCCGTCAAGACAAAGAGATTGAAAGTTATGATTCTTAAGATTAATCTTACAAAAGCTTTTGATCGTGTTAGCTGGCTATATTTGAGAATGCTATTAACACATCTGGGATTTCCTCTGGAGTTCATTGATTGGATAATGTAATGTATCATTATGGTTTCTTTCAGTGTACTCATAAATGTCTCTGCATCTCCTTTTCTTCACGCTGAAAGGGGACTTAGACAAGGATGTCCTTCTCTCCTCTATTATTCATCCTTATTATGTAAGGCCTTAGTTTCCCCATCTTAGAAGAGTGACGCTTGGGGCACATACAGGGCATCAATATTACCAATAATTGCACCTTAACACACTTATTATTTGTAGATGATGTCCTTATATTTCTCAATGGAAGTATTGGGGATCTGACATATTTACACTCTATTATGCTACCATTTAGTTCAGCTATAGGCATGGCGTGCAATGACAAAAAATCCACCATTACAAGATCTAGATGTTCTCCTAACGAGATTCAATATGCTCTCCACAAATTCCCCTTTACTTTCAACATTTGGATGATGGCCTCAAGTACCTTGGTTTTAGACTTAAGTCCTTACATTATAGAATCATAGATTGGATCCAGCTGGTCGCAAAGATTGAGTGCAGACTCAATATCTAGCATCATAAATACCTCTTCAGGGTTGGTCGCCTTGTACTCATCAAATATATTTTAGCTGAAACTCCAGTCTATTGGATGTCCATGGCCTGGATCCCAAGGGGAATTCTAATGAGAATTCAAAAACTATGTTGTAGATTTCTACGGAAAGGAAGATAAGATGGTTGAATATATGAATGGGTCTAATGGGAGTTCATAGCCCTCCCAAGTAAATTGAGAGGTGGGGATTAAAAAACCTGGTTCATTTATCCACACTCCTAGCATCCAAAATGGGGTCGAAGATCCTTACTGCACATAGCCTATGGCCTGAGGTTGTATTTCATAAATACATTTGTCCCCTTCAAAAATTGGATTGGATATGGTTACCAACTTGGAATAGCACAGGCATCTCGGTGATCTGGAAGGTGGTTATCAATTCTATTTCCTATATATGTGATGGAATACACTGGGGCATTAGGGTAGGCACCTCTATTCGGGTGGGACTAGACCCTTGGACAGTCAGTGTTAATTCTTATCATCTTCCACAAGATTTAAAATTACTTTCTTATCAAATGCAGGCATCACATATCTAGATCATATTACAGACCCTGGGAACACCAACGTATTCTCCCAAGCTTGGAAATCAGCCATCCAAATTGGAATCCCATACATATGGCATCATGATTGGCTTAACTATCTAAATGCACTTACTGAATCACATGTTAGGATCATTTATGGGGATGAAAAATTGATATGGGCAAAAGAAAATCATGACATATACACCCCCAAGAACAAATATCCTATTATATTTTCTGCTCATCGACCACCTATTATTTAGTGGTGGTGTAGAGTTTTGTGAAAGATGAAATCCCCCCCTCGCTCTAGACTATTCATGTGGACATTCCTCCATAACAAAGCACCCACATGTGACAACCTCATGAAGTGATCCTTCAATGGGCCACATGGTGTTGTTTATGCCAACAAGACTCTGAATCCATTGAACATCTCCTTCTTCACTGTCCTATTACAAAGGAAGTCTGGGGGTTGATTCTTTCTTCTCTCCCTTTATCTACCAGTTGGGAAGGAAATTCTATCCAAGAGGCTTGAAAAACCTGGTGGTCATTGGTAAGGCCACTTAAGGCCCAGAATCTTCCTATACTAGTCTACTGGGTGATTTGGCTTGTCAGGAATAAGCTCATTTTCCATCAATTATTTTTAATTTATTTGATTTTATTTCCATTAATTATTTTATTTATCAAATGATCTTGTCTCGATTAGGGTCTTCACTCGTTTTTATAATTTTTTACTCCCCCTCCTTTAAAGTTTGACTTTGATTTTTTTAATTAATTTAAATATTATTTTAAAAACTAGTTGTTTAATATAGCAGTTACTTATCAATATTTGGTTTTAACAAATTAATAAACTGATATCACAATATTAAATATTAATTTTACAAAAACTAGTAATATTTGGTTTTAATAAATTAATTTAAATATTATTTTTCACAAAAACTAGCCATTTAATATAGTCGTTACTTAATAATATTTGTTTTTTAATATATTAATAAATTAATATTATAATTTAAATATTATTATTCAAATATAGCCATTACTTGAAATTATGTCTCTACATTGCTCTCTATTTAAGCCTTTGCCATGGTCTGCCTCTTCATCTGGTCCTGATGATGAACCACACCTGTTGGTTCGAAATGCATTGGCCAAAAAGTTATCTTATGTGATTTCTACTGAAATACTTTGCTTGAAACATTTCACCTCTCTAGAATCTTGTATATGCCCATGTCATGTCCATCTACTCCTTAATTACAGATGAAGATAAACCTATCCTCCAACGTACTATCATCCCTGAAGTGATTGATAAAAGTATCCCTTAGGCCTATTTTGATGGGTTTGCACAAGCTATAGGATGTGGGGGCGGGGGGTGTGGATCCATATTATATCTATCTGACACTCACCTATTCAAAATCCAGATGTGGTTGAGCAATGGGACAAATAATTTTGCTGAATTGATCACCCTCAGACATATTCTACAATTTTCTTTAGAGAAACAGTGTAGGCATCTGCAAATTTATGGGGACTCCAAGATCATTATAAATTGGTTCAACAACATATCTTCATGCATTTTCTCTGAGACACATATTGGATGATGCACTTCGTTTAAGGGCCCATTTTCATACCATTGTATGTCACCATATTTATAGGAAATGCAATCAAGTTTCCAACCAACCTTCTAAGGAGGCTGTCTTCAGGCCTCGGGGTACATGACTAATTCTGGAGCAGCTGAACAGGGAACATTACCAGTACTACCACATGCCATATATCGACATCAGAGTATAGGGGCCTAAAGGGCCTATGACTTTTTATTTTATTTTGACCCCTATGTTGTATATATCTTTAATGAACACTATGTTGTCTATATATATTTCGACATGTAAATATGCTATCATTATTAACACTACCTATGGGTTTTTTTTGTACTTTGTATATCTGAAGGGCGAGTCACCCAATCGTACAACATATGCTTCTTTAAGCATCTACAACCTATAATTTTCAAATATTAGTGGAAATTACGATTTTTCCTTAAGGGAAAAAATCAATTGATTCATTAATTAATTAATTAATTTATTAAATAATTAATTAATAAATTATTAATAATTAATTAATTCATTTTTATTTCATTCATTAAAAAATGAATTAAATAATTAATAAACCTTTTATGCAATAATTATATTATGCTTAAGTTATTATTATGAATTGGAATTATAATTAGGCCTCCATATGAGCACAAAGCATCCTTCTCAAAAAACAAAATTAATTGAAATCAACCATGGGCAACCATGTTTATTTTAGGGTTTATAAACCCATTGGAATAACAAACCGAAGGGATAAAAATTATAAACCTAAGGTATATAAACCTTAAATATTGGATTTATTATTCCCTTGGGTTTATAATATCAATCCCCTAGGTTTATTAATCTAAGGGTTCATAGTGCTAGGGTTTAATATTATTCACCTAGGTTTTATCGTCCCTTGTGCTTTTAGTATTAATCCCTAGATCTATTATTCCCTTGCTCAACCATGGTCCAACATTGCATTCTAATACAGATTATCTCAATATAAAATTCAACGATTGTCTCAAGCATGGTCCAATATCGCATTATGACAAAGTAGTGGTAGGGTTTAATATTATTCACATAGGTTTATCATCCGTTGTGTTTTTAGTATTAATCCCTAGGTCTGTTATTCCCTTGGTCAACCATGGTCCAAAATTGCATTGTAATAAAGATTGTCTCAATATTAAAATCAATGATTGTCACAACCATGGTTCAATATCGCATTATGATAAAGATTGTTTCAATATGATAATCATGGAAAATCATGGCCAATCATGGTCAATCATGGTCAACCATGTTCAACCATGTTTTATAGAATCCAATATGGTCATCCTTGATCAATCATGGTCAACCGTAGTCAAACGTCACATTGTGACAAAGATTGTCTTGATATGAAAATAAACCATGGTTAAGTATGGTGAACCATGGTCCAACATCGCATTGTGACAAGTATTGTCTCAATACGAAAATCAACCATGGTCAACCATGTTTATTTTAGTGTTTATAATATAGAATCAACTAAAAGAACTACTTCAGTTGTATATATATCCATTTTTTTAGTTTGAATGGTGAAATTGAATGGATAAAAACCTAAAATCAAATCATTTGTTCATGCTTTAATCTTCCAACTACAAAGTAATTAACAAGGTCATGTTCAACCATGGTCACATTGTGACAAATATTGTCTCTTGGTACAATGTTACATTGTGACAACATGGTCATCCATGATCAACCATGGTCTAATGTCGCATTGTGACAAAGATTGTCTCAATATAAAAATCAACGTAGCATTGTGACAAAGATTGTCTCAATATGAAAATCAACCATGGTCAACCATTGTACAACATCACATTGTCAGAAAGTTTGTCTCAATATGAAAACCAATCACGGTTAATCATAGTTTAATGTCACATTGTGACAAAAAATTTATCAATAATAAAATAAACCATGGTCAACCGTGGTCAACAATGTTTATTTTAGGGTTCATAATATTTATCTTAGGGTTTATATAATTTGGGTTTATAATATTTACCCCTTGGGTTTAATATTCTTCCCTTGGGTTTATAATCCCTTAGTTTTTAGTATTAATCCCTTGGGTTTATAATATTTATCTTTGGGTTTATATATCTTGGGCTTATAATATTAATCCTAAGGTTTAATATAAATAACTTGGGTTTATAATCATGGTTAACCATGTGAAACCATGGTGGAATGTGACATTGTGACAAAGTTTGACTCAATATGAAAATAAACCATGGTCAACCATGGTAAACCATGGTCGAATTTCGCGTTGTCACAAACAGTGTCTCGATATCAAAACTAACCATGGTAAAACATGGTCAAGCATGTTTATTTTAGGGTTTATGGTATTTATGTTAGGGTTTATATACCTAGGGTTTATAATATTAATCCCTTGGTTTTAATATAACTCCCTTGGGTTTATAATCCCTTTGGTTTTTAGTATCAATCCCTTGGGTTTATTACCGTTGGTGAGGTCCAATGTCGCAATGTGAGAAAGATTGTCTCAACATTAAAAGCAATCATGGTCAACCATGGTCCAATGTTGCATTGTGATAAGGATTGTCGCAATATGAAAATAAACTATGGTCAACCATGTTCTAATGCTGCATTCTGACAAAGACTGTCTTAATATGTAAATCAACCATGGTCAACCATGGTGAATAACCATGTTCACATAGTGACAAAGATTGTCTCTTGGTCCAACACCACATTGTGACAACCATGGCCATCCATGGTCAACCGTGTTCCAACATCGCATTCTGAAAAAGATTGTTTTAGTGTGAAAATTAACCATGGACAACCTTGATCAAACATAGTTGGCCATGGTCAACCATGGCCCAATGTCACATTGTGACAAAGATTGTCTCAATATGAAAACCAACCATGGTTAACCATGATCCAATGGTGCATTGTCACAAATATTTTGTCTATATTGAAATAAACTGTGGTCAACCATGTTTATTTTAGGGTTTATATACCTTGGATTTATAAACCACGGTCAACCATGGTCCAATGTCGCATTGTGACAAAGTTTGTCTCAATATGAAAATTATCCATGGTCAACAATGGCGCAACGTCGTTGATCTAGATTTAAACAGGAACGCAATAAAATATAGAGATAACCATATACACAAAGATGCAGCGGAAATAATACTTCATTTCATTAATGGAAAATACTGAAATATGCTTACAACCAGAAATAGAAATAAACCAGC
>APFE030019640.1:0-16045 GCA_000404065.3 Pinus taeda
TAAAGAAGAAGTGCAAAAATTGTTGGATGCGGGATTCATCTACCCCATCTCGGATAGCGAATGGGTTTCCCCTCTGGTGTTGGTGCCCAAGAAAAATGGGAAATGGAGAATGTGTGTGGACTACAGAGAATTGAGCAAAGCCACCAAGAAAGACCACTTCCCTTTACCTTTCATAGATCAAGTGTTGGATGGTCTAGCAGGGAAGAGGTTTTTCTCTTTCCTAGATGGGTTCAGTGGGTATAATCAGATCCAAATCAGCCCGGAGGACCAAGATAAGACCACTTTCACTTGTCCATGGGGTACCTTTGCCTACCACATCCTTCCCTTTGGGCTATGTAATGCCCCTGCCACTTTCCAGAGAGTTGTATTAAGCATATTTGCTGAATTGGTCCATGATTCGATAGAAATCTATATGGATGACTTTACTCCTTACGGGTCTAGCTTCCAGGAAGCCTTATCCAACCTGGGAAAAGTTTTGAGCAAGTGCATTGAGATGAACCTATCCATCAATCTTGAAAAATGTGAATTCTTGATGATTGAAGGGACCGTGTTAGGTCATACCATTTCTCGCTAGGGGTTACAAGTGGATCCCAGTAAAATTGCTATCATCAAAAAGGTCCCACCTCCTTAGAAGGTGAGAGATGTTCAGAGTTTCCTAGGCTTAGCAGGATATTATAGAAGATTCATTAAAGACTTTAGTAAGCTAGCCTCACCATTGTTTGGCCTCTTAGCAAAAGATGTTGAGTTTAAATGGTCGGATGACTGCCAGAGGGCTCTGAATGCACTGAAGGATAAGTTGGTGTCTGCTCCAATTCTGAGAGGCCCAAACTGGGCCCTACCTTTCCACATCCACACTGATGCCTTGAATAAAGCCATAGGGGCAGTGTTATGACAAGTTGAAGAAAAACTTCCATATGCTATATACTTTGTCAGCAAAAACTTATCCAAGGCATAAATGAATTATACGGTAACCGAGAAAGGGTTCCTAGCCGTGGTCCACTCCCTGAACAAGTTCTGACACTACATCACAGGCTATCAAACATTTGTACATACTAACCATGCTACAATTAGATATTTAATGAATAAGCCTGATGTGAATGCTCGTATTATTAGATTGTTACTTTTGTTGCAACAGTTTGATTTGACCATCGTTGACAAATCAGGTAAAGAAAATGTTGTTGCTGACTTCTTGTCTAGATTGGATTTTCCTGCAGGTGAAGAAGGAACAGTGGATGACCAGATGCCAGATGAGCATCTGTTTTCTATCTCAGTACTCTCCCCGTGGTTTGCTGATATAGAAAACTATCTGGTCTCAACACAGTTCCCTCCACATCTATCCTCAAAGGAGAAGAGCATAATCGTGAGGAAAAGTGCCTCATTCACTTGGATCGGGGGCAACTTGTTCAAACTTGGCCCTGATCAGATCTTAAGGCATTGTGTAAGGGAGGAGGAAGTCTTTTACATCCTCCTAACTTGTCATGATGGGCCTTGTGGAGGACATTTTGTAGCCAAGAGGACTGCCTTCAAAATTCTACAGGCAGGCTACTATTGGCCCACTTTTCATCAAGATGTTAGAAGATATATTAGCCAATGTGACTGATGCCAAAGGATTGGGGAACCGACTCCAAGGGACGAAATGCCTCTCCAACCTCAGGTGACTCTTGAGCCATTTGAGAAGTGGGGTATGGATTTTGTGGGTCCTATCAACCCTCCTTCAAGGAAAAAGTATTACATCATTGTGTGCACAGACTATCTGACAAAGTGGGCAGAAACCAAGCCAATCAAAGCAGCAACAGAAGAAAAAGTGGCTGAGTTTTTAAGAGAAAACATTTTCTACAAATTTGGCTACCCAAGGGAGTTAGTCACCGATCAAGGAAGCCAGTTCACCTCCAATTTGATTGAAGACTTTCTTGCTCATCACAAGATCAAGCATAGGACTTCCACCCCATATCATCCTCAAGCAAATGGGCAAGTGGAAGTCACCAATAGAGCATTAGAGGGGATCTTGACTAAGGTGGTGAGCAGTAGTAGAATGGATTGGGCAGATCACCTGGTTGAGGTCACTTGGGCCTAAAACACCACTTGGAAGACCACAACCAGTTTTACACCCTATGGGTTGGTCTATGGGAAGAGAGCTTTGTTGTCAATCGAGTTTGAATACAACACATTGAGGATGGCAGCTCAGCTGGACCTAGATCTCAGTCATGCTCAACAAGAAAGGTTAATGCAGCTGAATGGGTTAGACGAACTTCGAATGCAGGCCCTCCTCCACTCAAAAGTGACTCAACTTCAGAGGAAGGTATGGCATGACTGGCACCTCAATGACAAACAATTCCAACCAGGAGATTGGGCACTGTTGTATGATTCCAGACATAAGGATTTCAAGCGAAGCTGAGAACAAGGTGGCTAGGACCATATGCAGTGGAAAAGTGTAATGACAATGGTTCTGTCCTTATCCGGACTATTGATGAAGAAGCCATCCCCATGCTCATCAATGGGCATCGACTAAAGATCTACACGAAACCTCTTTCGAGGCAAGAGTTCGTCCAAATTGTGGAAAAATCAGTGCTGGTCATAGAGAAGGGTCCTGCCTCTATTTTGGGCACACCTTGAGCATCATTATATATCCAAAAAAAAAAATGCAATAAAAAAGATCCTTCGGTGAAAACCTTTTTGAGGCACCCAAGGAAGATAGTAGGAGTGAAAACCTCATTGAGGTGCTCATGTTGTCTCTCTGAAAAAATGGGAATAAAAAGATCCTTGGGTGAAAACCTTTTCGAGGCGCCCAAGGCAGATGGTAGGGATGAAAACCTCATTGAGGCACCCCTGTTGTCTCTTAAAAAATAAAAATAAAAAATAAAAATAAAAGAGAAAAAAAGGAAAAAAAAAAAAAAAAAAAAATTGATCTCTGAAAGTGTTGTAGGTTGCAAGAAAACAACGCACCAAAGGAGGACTCTCAACTCAAGGACAAGGGTCCCTATCAAGCTACCAGACAGCCTCACATACACACCCGCCATGAACACTCATTTTTTCCAAAGTTTGGACACAATTGGGTCATGGTTCAGTCTTCTACAGGAAACTACAGGACTTTCTACAAGAAGTTCTATATTTCTACAGGAAACATCCTGTAGAGCTTTTGGACGGGCTAGAATCGACTGCAGAGAAGGATTTGGAGTTTGAAGTCGGATGAGGAGGCATGCAACCACCCTTTTCCTCCATCCTCCACTCGTTTCACCTCCTTTCACCGCCATCACTCTCATCTGGGCAAGCATACCTGCACATGCAACCAGAACTCTATTTTTCAAATAAGAAAAGTTGTTTTCTTTCAATCTCAAAAATAAGGTCTTCTGAGGCTCGAGCACTTACCTGTCTAGGTGACCTCAAGACCCTTCACCTGTGAAACGTGACTCGAATTATGTCAGCATGCACTCCAGGAGGAGAAACGGCTACAGGATGTCCTACAGGAATCCTGTAGCAGCTGATCGAGCTGGAGTACCTACCATGAAGACATCAAAAGCTTGCAGAACCGGTGCATGCCGTATTCACCACCAGAGAAATGGGTCTCCAAGACTCATAGCTAGCAGCAGCCAATGAAGAGGAGCTCCAGCACTTGAGCACGATGCAACAGCACGCAGATCCAACATCCCTCGTCCTGAAGCCTGAAAAACCCACGTCCACGGCTGCACAGGTAAGTGCCTAACCTTATTTTGTCAAATTACATAAGCTATAATCTGAATATGCATGGCTGTGAGAATGGACGGATTGAACAACGCTGGTTGCCATTCAACTGGCCACCACAGCCAGTCAAGCGGCCTCGTAGGATCCGAATTGAATTGGTTATGCTGAAAGGTTGGATAATTAGCATGTGGGAGGTGTCCAGTCGGGGAGAAGCGGAGGTATGACAAGAATGGTGGCGATAAATGCAGAGGAAAGAATTCGGCGGTCAGGGGCACACTGGGGAATGATTGCAATGACGTCGGCCAACGGATCAGCGGGGACAGCTCGCCCCCGCCCGATGAATTCCGCAGTAATTCAAAATTGGTCGGTTGATACTTATGATGCACTGCAATCATTTATGATCACAACTATTTTACAGCCGAATGCGCATCCTCCTCCTCTACAAGTGGTTAGCCCGAGTTTTTGACCTGTTCAAACGTCCTGCTACCGCTCAGACTGGTCCTGCGCTACCGTAACCTCCTCCAGAAGCCGAGAACAATTTCTACAGGAAGCTGCGCTACAAGAAACACGACATCCGAAGCAACGTGGACTATTCATGTCGAGGGTGGTGAATTTCAGTGAGGTAGGCAGAATTCAACTTCCCCATGAAAAAAATTCCAAAGGTGGTGAATTCGACGTAGTGAGGGGGGTAGAGAAATGTGAATGCAATTTTGTCTGAAGTTTTTTTATATCTCGCTGCCGAAATTGTCTTAGTGATCTGCATGCGAGATTTCCTCCACGCGTGAATGAAAAATCCCTCCTGTAGAAAGTGATACAGTGTCGAAACACTGTTAAAATTGTAAATTTTATGCGACTGTGTGTATAATGGAGACGTAGCTCTGCGCTCCGTGTGAAAAATCCCGAAGTTCTCCTTCTGTATATGTGAGAAGGCAAGTTTAGCATAGGGTAATTGACCAACGATATCTTTTTTTTATGCTATGAGGAAATCCACCCAGAATTCCCATACTGTGTGAAAACACGAGCAAACACAGAGTTTTACCATGCCGGGAGGGTTCATTCGAAAAGAACCTTCAGACTCCAAGAAATTACGAGAAACCCCTGAGGTGGTGGACTTGTTTTCCCGTGCACACTGGATGTCATTTTGTGACAAGCTCCAAGGTTACGATGATGAAATTGCGGAAGAATTCCTTCGGTCCCTAAAGCGGAAGTCAAAGAAATTGATCATTGTCAACTTCAGAGGACTGACCCTCAAACTCACCCCACAGCTCATCAGCAGGGTAACTGATCTTCCAATGGGGGTGCCCTAGGATAAGGAGGAGAGGAATCTGGGTCAGAAAGCTAAAAAAGGGTTCTTCTTGCCAGAAGAACAATTCTCAGAAGATAAGAACGGAGTTGAGAGGACTAGCCTACAATCGTTCTGGAGTGAAGTCAACCTCCAAATTATGAAGTATATTGCGTGCGAGGGGCGATTTAGCATCGTATATGGCTATCATTTTCGGCTGCTCTCAGAAAACAGACACCACATGGACCTACCCTCAGTGAAAAAATTGAGCATTCCTTATTTCCTCCTGCAGTCCATGACTGAGTGTGCCACCAAACTTAGAAAGGGGACAACGGACCAGCTAGCTCGTCATGGGCTTAATAAGATCCTCGTGGAAGATGCACTCCACGCTTTCACTGTCCCTCTCTCCTGGGAAATTTTCCGGAATATGTCGAAGGACAATGACATCCGAGTCTTAGCCGAGGAGCTCACTTCTTCTAGCAGTGAGGAGAAGGAGCCTACTCAGGCAGAGAAGAAAGTTAAAAAACAAGAAACCCCTGGCAAAACACTAAAGCAAGAGAAAAAAGGAACACCAACAATGGGGCAAGCTGCCAAAACAGGGGATGATAAAATTGCACCAACGCCCAGGGAGAAAAGACTACAAAGCAGGGCAGAACGGACTGAGAAAGTCCAAGTCAGTACGGGCACCCCTAAGGCAACCTCAGCCAAGATAAAAGGAAAAGTCCCCTCAGCCAAGCAGGCTAAAACAGTGCCCTTGGCTTCTACAGGAAAGTAGCAAAGTATTTCTACAGGAAATTTGAAAACGACTTCTACAGGAAGCCAGAAAGCAACCACTATAGGACTTTCTACAGGAAGTCTGAAAGAAGAACAACTGAAGGAGAAGTCAGCCGAAATCCTAGCTAGGGAGGCAGTAGTTGTGCTAGCCACCCTAAGTACCTCTCCCAAGCCAAAAGAAAAATGAAATAGGGAGACTCCTCTGTATTTCAAAGCGAGAAGGAGTGTAAGGATTAAGACTGGCAGACCCCAACCTCCATCAAAAGAACCGATCACCATCGTGGATACCCCTACCACACCAAAGGATAAATCCCCCTCCAAGGCATCCATTACTTATGAGCGGGGGAGCCCAAAAACATCCTCATGGAGGGAAAAAATGGAGAAATTGAGCTCAGAAGCCTCTCTACAGGATGCGGAGTCTATTCTACAGGAAACTTTGGCTAGGCTGAAAGAAACTAAGAAGATGGAGGAGAGAGCAGCCGAGTCACCACAGGAGGAGGATGGAGCAGCCAAGTCACCACAGAAGGGGGAGAAAGCTGATGTTATCATGGAAACAAGCCCTCAGCCCAACTTGGGCTCTTATTATAACTTTTTGGAGGCCGGTAGAATTATTCCCCAAAAGTTCACAGTGCCACTGTTTCTAGCACTAGAGGAAGAAAGAGTATGGACCCACACGTGGATGAGGATCACTAAATTTAAGGGGGTAGCAGATATAGGACCTCTAGAAAAAAGGCTCAAGGAAACACAAAGGGAGTTGGCAAGAGTAAGGCATGTGGAAAGCTCCCAACAAGCCAAGTTAAGGGAAGAGAATGATTTGCTCAGACAACAGCTCCAGCTGCAGGGATAGAGGAAAGAAGAGGACATGACAGCCAAGGATCCCTCAGCAGAACCTCAAGGAAAATAAGAGATGAAAGCTAATCTCAAGGAATTTAACCAGCAGCTACAGGAAAGGGGACTGCAGGCAGATACGGAGATACAATCCCTGAAGCAGCAGGTGCAAGAAAAGGAGGCACAACTGGCCTGCATGGCCAGTTGGGCAATGGAAGCACTGCAATGTAGGCAGCCGACCAAATCCTATGGCCTGTACCTAAGGGACCAGTGGCTATAGTTCCAAATCAACACGTTGGCACAGAGGGGTATCTCCCACATCCAAAACCCCCAGCAATTCATAGATTTATGTAACACCAGTTCATCGGAAGATAAGGCCAAGATTTCAGAGTTTTACCTCCATAATTTGGCCCTTCCAAACATCACTTCGTGGGACCCCAAAATAGCAGTAGGGGACATGCAGCTGATGGCAATGACCTCATGGTTAAATCATGAAGAGAAGAGAGCAACTGAGGTCAGGAATGTCATGGACTGGGAGTTACATGAACCATTGTTGATTAGAGTAGAGCCAGGGGACCCCACATCATTGATATCCGCTCACCAGCACCTAGCAACCAACTCTCACGTTTTATTAGAGTACATGGATCATTAGGCCCAGGCCATAGCACACTTCGAGGATATGAAGCGATTACTAGGGGACAATTGTGTTCATGCGTGCACCCGTAGGTGGAACACATTGTCCCACAGCCTCAAAATCCGAGAATATCACACTCCAACTCGGATGAGGGAGGATTTGGCATGGGTACCTCTCTACAAGAAGTCTATGCAGAACCTCCAAGCCAATTGGATAGGCCTCAAGCTAAGTCCACCCTTGCTTTTGGGATTGTTAGAGGGAGGCACAGAAGAGGAGGAGCATAAGCAGTGGGAAGAGGTGGAAAGGAAGGCCGAATTCCATGACAGTGTGAAGGACACTACTTCAGAAGCCTGGGATGTGAGAGTGGAAATTAAAGCAATGAAAGACGAGGAGCTGGACTAGTTGCTGAGAGGATGAGCAACCCTTTTAGCAAGGGGGTGATGATGAGCCCCAAAATTGGTAACTTGTTGGGCTCATTTGGCCTAATTTCCTTGTTCAGTCCTTGTTCAAATCCTTCATTTTCCATAGTTTATGAATTATTTTTAGTATGTTTATGTCATTTGTGCGAATAAGGGAAGTCACTTTTCCTAGGTGGCTAACACGTGCTTATTTCAGGTTTTTTGACACATATTGGAGCAAAATCGAGCAATCATGGGCTAAAAGACAGCCAAGCCTGAGGTGAGGATTCGTAGGGGGGAGGGAGAAAAGTTAAGGTAGAATAGATTAGAGCTCTAGTGATTCGACTGCAATCTCTAGGTCTAGGGTTTAACGCCTCAAACCTGCAAGCCCAGAGTCAGTTCTGGCAGCGCAGAGAGACAGAATAGCAGATCTTCTAAGCAGAGGTCGTGGACTGACCCGACAAATGGTAAGCGGGGGGTCCACTGGGACCCCATCCTTCAAATAGGTTGTCATGCATAAACAGAAAGCGCAGGAAGGATTAAAAATCACGGGCTATGGAGAACGTAAGGACTCCAGTGGAACTAGTAAAGAAAAGGAACAGAAAATGCAAACAGAGACAAGAAGCAACTCAAAAAAGAAAGACAAAGTAAATAATGGAAAGGAGAATAGGGACAAAAGAGCAGATGCAGACCAAAGGGTTACAGGCCCAACAAATACCCAAACAGAGGAAGAAGAGGAACATGATGCAGAGAAACAATCGCGAGAAGAAAAGGAGAAACAAACAACCCCAAACCCCAGCACCAACAAAGCAACACAAGGAGCATGCAAACCAAAGAAAAAAGAAACCCTCAGAGTAGTTTGTACAGATCCGGAGATTCAAGCCCATCGAGAACACATGTCAGAACATGCAGTCATATGCAAGTTTATGGGACTGTGTTCAACGGAACGCGCCCTCTGTCAATGGATCAAGCAACACTGGAAACCTAAAGGTGATGTCAAACTACACCTAGGAGCAAAAGGTTTTTTTACTGTTGTTTTCACGAACTTAGAGGATAAGGACAGGGTTTTTGATGGGGGTCCCTACTTCTTTGCTTCAGCGGGACTCTACATGAGACCCTAGAAAACCAACTTTGTACCAGAAAAAGAAACCTTCACACAGGTTCCTGCGTGGATCCATCTATTCTCCCTTCCAATAGACTATTAGGGTTTAGCGACGCTCAAGCAAATAGGAGACCGTCTAGGAACCTTTATCAAAGCCTCAGAAGAAAAGATACAACGAAGGTACACTTCTTGCGCAAGAATCTGTGTGGAGTTGGATGTTTCATGAGCTCTGCATGAAGGCTTATGGCTGGAGTTTAGAGATGAGGACTACTTTCAAGCCATTGATTATGAGAAAATCCCCTTCCGATGTAGAAAGTGTCATGAACATGACCACCTCGCCAGGGACTGTCCTTTAAACAAAACAGAGGAAGATCTGAAAACTGTGCAAGCAGCAAAGAGTAAAGAAATCTTCACAAAACCAAAAGCAAGACAAAGAGCCAACAGGAAAAGATTAAACATAGCAGGGGTAGAACCAGGCATTACAAACAATACATTTAGCATTCTGGAAACAGAAACAGACTCAGAAGGAACAAACGGGGAAAAGTAGCGGAATGAGAAGCCAAAAGACTAGCAAGGCCATAATACGAAGAAAGAGGAGGAAAATCAAATCAGCACTAAAGCCCAAATGCACGAGCCAGAAGAAGAACATGATGAAGATACTGATATGCTAACCAGTGATGGTTGAAGTGAAGAGATGGAGCTCAATGAAGCTCTAGAGAAGGAAGGGGTGAACCTCCCAGTCATGGAGGAAAACTGGAAATCTCAAGGACTAGAAAACATTCCAAAAGAAGAATTAAGGAAGATCAGTGACCTATTCATTGCAAGACAAAAGGTAGAATTAGACAGGAAAAATAGAAGATTAGGTATTGCAACAGGCACAGGAAATCATTCAAAAATCATCTCTCTTAATCCAATAGGTCTGAAGCAAAAAAAGAAAAGAGGAAGAAGAACAAATGGGGAAGTGCTGCAAGATTTGGGGATCTTAATGCTAAACTCGGGCAAAATGAAGGCACTAAATGCCTTCCCGTCCTACCAATAATATTTCTAGTTATAAATGAAAATCGTTTCATGGAATGCAAGAGGGCTCAATAGCCAAGCAAAGCAAAGACTTCTTAAAAGAAAGTTATAGAGAGAAAAGCTGGACATTATGTTCATACAGGAAACCAAATGTGCCACCAATCACATGGTGAACATCAGCGAAAGAACGGGCAAACCTATTGATTTCATAGAAGTAGCCAGTCAAGGATGGGAAGGAGGCATAACCACTCTCTGGGACAACAGAATAGTAAGTGTCCTCTCAATGGAAGCCACCAGATCGTTCATAGCCATGAAATTTCAAATGATAGGTAACTTTGAAACTTACTTATGCATAAATGTCTATGGACCGCAAAGGTTAGAAGATAAATTTAATTTTCTTAATTCTCTCATGAGTTTAAAGCTTAGACATCCCACCTCGAAGATAATTATGGGAGGAGATTTTAATATGATAACCTCTCTCTTGGAGAAGAAAGGAGGAATCAGAAGGCTCAATAAGGATGAAGAACTATTTACAGAATTCATTGAATCTGCAAAACTAGTAGACATCTTACCCAAAAACAGCTCCTTCACTTGGAACAATAGAAGAGGAGGAGAGAAGATGATTGCTTCACGATTGGACAAATTTCTTATCTCGGAAAGTATTTTACTTGAAGGCATCACAATGGATTATGACATTCTTCCCAATGGAGTGATCACTGGCCTATCTCACTAGAGGCAACCTTCCTAGGGACTCCTAGAAACAAGCCTTTTAGATTTGAAAAGTTCTAGTTGAAGCACCCCAACTTTGCTCAATTGTTGGAGAAATGGTGGTGTGAACCATTGGACATTAGAGGAACCAGAATGTTCAAGCTCCAAAGAAAATTAAAACATATCAAATCCAAAATTAAAGAATGGAATGCAACAGAATTTGGGAACATCTTCTAGGAAAAATCCATCATAGAAAGCAAGTTAAATAAAATTCATAAGGAATGGACCTCGGGGAACATCAGTGAAGATTCAAAGGAATAGGAAAAAGCACTGATGGAGCAATGGCAACTTCAATGTCAACATGAAGAAACACTCTGGAGACAGAAATCAAGGATCCAGTGGCTAAAGGAAGGAGAGCAAAACATAAAGTTTTTCCATAGATCTACACTAGACTACAGGGGTGCAAATAAAATTCTATGACTCAATAATGAAACAGGGGAAACTCTGCAAAATCACAAGGAAGTATCATCTCTGCTTACCAGGCATTTCAATCACATAGCTCAGGAAATGCAGGAAGAAAGAACAGAGGCTATAGATGAACTTACCCAAGCAATACCCCGCATCATAATTAATGAGCAAAACTCAGCCCTGTTAAGGGCAGTCTCAATGGAAGAAGTGGAGGAAGCCGTAAAGAGTATGTCGAATGACAAAGCACCCGGGCCTGACGGTTTCACAATAAATTTCTATAAAGCCTGCTGGCCTACTATTAAAACAGAGGGTTGGGAAGTTGTAGAAGATTCCAGGCGATCCTGTTCCATTCTCAAATCACTAAATTCCACCTTCCTTGCTCTAATTCCTAAGGAAGAAGAAGCCAACTCTCCCGAGAAATTTAGACCTATAGCTTTATGTAATGTGATATATAAAATCATATCTAAAGTTATAGCCAATAGACTTAAGTCAATTCTTCCTGCTTTAATTTTGGAAGAGCAGTCAGGATATGTGGAGGGCAGACAAATCTTGGACAATATCCTTTTAGCTCAAGAGATGGTTCACACTCTTCAGACAAAGAAAATGGCAGGTATGCTAATGCAACTGGACCTCTCCAAAAGCATTTGACAAAGTCAACTGGAATTATCTGGAAGCCATTCTGAACGCTTTTGGCTTTGACAAGCAATGGACCAAATGGATCCTAACACTGATTAAATCCACAAAATTTTCTATCCTAGTTAATGGCTCCCCCTCGGAACCCTTCTCCCCCTCCTGAGGTATCAGGCAAGGAGACCCTTTATCCCCCTTCCTCTTTGTGATCCTTATGAAAGGGCTCAACAGAATTATTCACAAAGCAAGAGAGGAAGGCAAAATTAAAGTACTACATCCTCTTCACTCTATTCCGGCAACAACGCACCAGCAGTTTGGTGATGAAACCATGCTGCATCGCACCCCAACTGTGAAAGAAGTTGTGGCGTTCAAGAACATTCTAGACCTCTTCAACAAAGCATCAGGTATGGAGATCAATCATTCTAAATCTACTATTTTCTTCTTTAACACTCATCTAGCCATTCAGAAGCATCTATCTAATATTCTGGGATTCAGATGGGGAAATCCGCCCTCTAAGTATTTGGGAGCCACGTTAACGACCAAACCCTGGCAAAAATTCACTAGGAGAAAATCTTGGCGAAAATGGAGAAAAGATGCAGGCACTGGACTCATAGAGCCCTTAACTTTGCGGGAAGATTGGTCCTCACTAAAGCAATACTGCAAGCTATTCCGCAGTATCTGCTTTCCATTATGCCAGCTCCTAAAGTAGTCCTCCATAAAATTAGAACTATACAAAGATCATTTATATGGAGTGGCAACCCGGAAAAAAACAAATGGGCACTTGTGGCCTGGAACAAACTTTGCAAATCAAAAGCAGCAGGGGGCTTAAATCTTATAGATCCCCTCACCATCAACATGACTTGTGGAGCTAAGTTGTGGTGGCGATGGTTAAAGGAACCCACTCTACCATGGGCCAGACACTGGAAGGAAAAATATACCCCCAACTACAATGTACAGGACTTAATAAGGCTACAGGATGTGCCAGAGGGCTCTCCAATATGGAACTTAGCTAGAAGGAACCGTAACATTGTTCAGGAGCACAGCTTCTGGGAAATCCGCAACGAGGAGACTACTTTTTTATGGGAAGATGCTTGGCAGCAACTCCCACGGCTAGAAAAACCAGAACTAGAAGATTTTAAAAGAGAATGTCAGAACCGGGGAAGGCATAAGGTCCACCATTACTGGAGCCACAGCAACAACGACCAGGAATGGAGAGATTAGTCTTTCCATGACACTGACACTTCAATTGAATCAAACAATAATATAAAGGACCTGCTAAGCCATATAAACAAAAGAAAAATTAGAAAAGCTACAGAAATGATAAGCTAAGATGGGGCATGAAAGGGAGTGGTAATTACACACTCAAAGAAGCTAGAGAGCAGCTAGAACACTCGGAGCAGAGGGAGGTAATGCCTTGGAGAAACAAGGTCTGGGACTCCTTGTTCTGGCCCAAAATAAAAACCTTTTTATGGCTCGTAATGTGGGAAAAAACCCTCACCTGGGAAAATCTGCGTAAAAAGGGATTTAATGGCCCCTCCATATGCCCTTTATGCAAAATAGCCGAAGAAAATATGAACAATCTTTTCAATACCTGTGAATGGGCGCAGCACCTCTAGAAATGGATGGAAACTACAATGCAACAAACTAACAGGGACAGAGATTCCATTCAAAACACCATTTTGAATTGGCAAAGCGAGTACTCAAACAACTCAAGAATCAATAGTATTTGGAAAGTCCTACCAGGGTTCATAACTTGGACCATTTGGAAAGAAAGAAACTGACGAATTTTTCAGAATGAGCATAGAAATTTAGAGCATTTGCAAATTACCTTAACCAAAAATGTCTGGCAATTAATCTTGGTAAAATGCAAAACAGATCCAGACAACCAAGCTTCAGCCAGGGACCAGCAAATTCTGAAAGTCTTCAAATTGGACAATGGACAAAACATGGTAACCATAGATCGCCAGCAAAATCCTCGAATGGGGCCAATTGGTTGGAGTCGTCCCCCGGTAGGGTTCCTGAAGCTGAATTTTGACGGCGCCTCAAGAGGTAATCCTGGATTAGCAGGTATTGGAGGAGTCATCAGAAATAGTGAAGGGGAAATTCTTCATATTTAAAGTAAAGCCCTAGGGGAAGGAACCAATAACAAAATGGAATTTGCAGCCATGGAAAAAGGGCTAAGGATTCTTAAACTGAACCAAACAGGTAATGCAGTCGTTGAAGGCGATTCAGAGGTGGCCATAACAGCGGCCAGGAAAATCTACAGAGGAACGCCAGTTAGCAAGGTCACCAGACATTGGCGACCGGCCAAGGTAACAGACAACATTGCCAAACTGTTAGGAGAAATGAAAGGTCTCACCTTTTAGGCGGTTCGACGGAAAGCTAATACGGTTGCTGACCACCTAGCGAATCATGGGATTGAACACCCTAACACAATGTGGGACAGTTGTTGGCAGGATATCGATAACCCAGAGCTAAAAGGAAAATGCCTGTAGCTATCCAGGTTGGATTTGGTGACGGCAGAGGAATCCGACCGGGGGGTCGAATAACACAAAGTCACAGTTGATTAGACATGCTGATTAAGCAAACACCATTAAATTCCAGCATGGCTCGAAGGACAAATGACATAAGAGAATTATGTCCGAAGCAGATGATCAAGATTTACACAGTTATCATGATCTCTATTGAAATCAGCCGCAGCAATACATTCAGGACAAGCAACACTTGGCACATAATGGAGAGGGTAGAGGATGGTGATCGTAAAGGGCGGCAATCATTCCAATACCATACCAATATTCCATATCGCCGCAATTATGTTGATCAGACATGCAAGTGGCACAGAGAAGGGCAACCATGCACCGATCACCTCCCAGGCATGCACTATTTAACCACCACCAGAGCCAACAGGAAAAGCACTATTTTATCGTGTAGTAAGACAGAGCATTTTCCTTCTGCAGACAGCGCTCAGGAAAACTCCACGGCAGCGAGCACCAAAATGGCATGGGAAAGCAGCCGAAATCAGTCAGCCAACAAAGACCTTCGACATGCAAGAGAAATGTATGAAACAAGGACCTCTCAAGGCAACAAGCGTAAAATCATCGACCTGGAGGCCATGGTTAAGGAGGAGGAGAAAAAGGTCTCGGATCAGCAAATTGGGAAAGAAATCGACTGGCTCCTGGACCCAGGCACAGCCAACACTCGAGCCACACAGTTCGTCAGAACTCAAGTAGAGATTTTGCGCATGAAGACCCTCCTTGCGAAGGTGCTGGGTACTCAGGACGAGCAAACGGAGCAGCTGCGTAAGCTCCAAAATTTCACAGAAGCCATGGAGCATGACCATATGGTGGTGGTGGAAAGCATCGAATTCAAACTGATGTCGCTGGACCAACAGGCCGACTCCATCAAAAAAAATCTCACAGTCCTGACAAAATTTTTAAGGAATGTCATTGCCAACGACAACAAGCTCTCAGAGATGCAGAAGGGTGACTCAATCGGGGTTCAGCCGGGCAAACCCCCATGCCTGGGCAAGCTAACATGTAACGGTCTGCACTGGGCCAAAGCGGTCTGTCTCTCTATTTTTTGCGGCCTGCTATCCACGCCTTCCTTTTCTTTTCTGGTTGTTATGTCTTCTATCTAAGTAACCTGTCAAAAGTCTTCTCAGACAGGGTTCCTTGTTTATGTTCTTATGTTTGTAATGGTTCTCTGCCGCCCTGCGAGGTGTGCTGTTTTGAATTTTCAGTTAATCTTTAGTCAGGCCTGCTGATAAGAGATCCTCAATCTGCTGTGGCAGAAGTTTTGTACCATATTTTTCTTCTGTTAATATCAAAAGTTGACTTACAAAAGAAAAAGAGGATTCGTAGGGGGGTTGTCTATGGCATTAAATAACCCTTCCTCGGGATCTTCACCCCCAACTCGGAGCACCAAAGACCACCAAAACTGAATCTAGAAGGTAGGAAAGCAGAATTTAGAAGGGACTGTCTAACTCACAGTTGAGACAGCCGAGTTCCACAGATTGAGGAGGCCAGCTAGGTCCCTCGTGATGTATAAACGTTGAGGCCTCAGCCTTCGTAAGGGACTTTTGAAACTATTGTGTAATTTGCACCGCAGTGCTGCCAGTCCTATTTTGTTCTTTTGTAGCCATTTTTGGCATCACTCTTATGATTATTTTTGGATAATGAGAAGCAGTTTGATTTCCTATCAAATTTGAGTTTTTCATAGGAGCCATACCTCTCAGGGTTGGGCCCAAACTGACAGCCTAGGGCCTCCTTTCTGTACTGTTACTTTTCCTTTACGTATCATTGTTTTCCTTTATGCATTTGAACGTATTTATGTTATGTAGATTTAGTTATGTTGCTTGAATAGATCATTGTTTATGAATGACATTTCTTCAAGTGATTTGGTAGGATAATAACAGAAAAGCCTCAAAGAAAAGGGACAACCACACTCCCGATTTCACCTCATCCTTATTGGATTAGGGGCTGGAATTGAGGAAACAATGTTGCCTCAACAAAAACACTAGTTTGCTT
>APFE030019640.1:17383-28859 GCA_000404065.3 Pinus taeda
GCATATGCATGAGAAAATTGCCAACTTAATCAAAAATACAAAAAGATGCTTTCTTAGGACAAAGGTAGTCTAAACACATGTATTTTACCTTCATAGAAGTAATGGCATCTCTTTCAGTAGTTTGCACTCTCATCTTCGCATCAGTAGGACTAGTTGGTAGAATTAGGGTTTGCGCTTTCCTTCAGTTTTTCAATCTCTTTTCGCAAGTAGATTAGCTTCCTTTGAGTTAGCTTTCATCCATCAATTAGAAGATTCTTCTAAGAGCTCATAGAAGTTGGCTAAAGCCCCTAGCGGACTTGTGCCAGTTGCCTAAGTGACAGCTGCGGCAAGTGCTATTACTTATGCATACAGTACCGTTGCTTCCAAGTTTGTTACGAACAATCGGGTTGATAAAAGTAAAGAAGGGAGTCCCAGGAGTTGCAGCATTATTGCTGCAATACTGGAGCCCACCACCATGAAAGCTTGTTTCCCTTTGAGCATTAGCACTAGATCAAAACTTTGAGGTTCAAGTTTATTTCGGCTTTCTTCCTCTTGCATAACTAGACTTGCCAACTCATAAAAAATGGGATCTTTCTCCCTTGCTGCAAGAACTGTAATAAACATTTGGTACTCATCTAAAATTCTATTTAAGGTTATAATTACAAGATTAGTGTTATATATTGTTTCTCCTATATATCCAAGCTTATCTTTAAGATATTTAATTCTCAAAATAAAATTACTAATGCTTTCATTTTTTCCCATCTTATTGGAAATGAGCTTACTCTTTAGAGAGGACTTGATTTATATCCTTCACTCATACAATCTTTGAGTGTTGTCCAATCTTGAATATGAGGAATAATGTTTTACTTTAGGGACATTCTCATCAATATCATTTCCTTAGTCTCACACCTCTCCTAATTAGCACTATCTAACTTTGTCGCTTCAGTTAGATAAAATTCTGCCAAAAGGTTAGCCATTGAATTTTGTTTTACACACCTTTTCAAAAATTCCTTCAAGCTAGAAAAAAAGGAAACTAAAAACACAACTTTTACCACACATCAACTCCTCCGAGCATGCAACACACGACTTAGCGTTGCAACAAACTCTCCTTCAAAGAAACAATCAATGTCTTAAAACAATCCGAGCAATCGACACACCACTTAGACTTGCAACAAACACTCCTTCAAAGAAACAATCAATATGTTAAAGACGTGAGCTGTTCCATACAAGGTCATGGCTTGCCCCATGTTCCAGGCTATAGCAAATCTGCACTTTGCAGCACACAACTCCTTGGCTAAAAGAATGTAGCACTGATAGCTAACACGTTTTCAACTCACAAGCCAACACACCTCTCCATACCCAGGACAGTCTCCAAGTCTCACACACAAGTGGAACGGTCTCCCAAAATTCTCAGCCAAACAAAAGAACTTAGCTGACACGGTCCCCACAAGTTACTCAACACAACACTGAATGTTCCAACAATCTACACACATATTTTATGGCACAATTGGATCACACGGCTCCTTAATCAATAATCATACACTTTGTTGCCCCAGAAAACAGCTCCATGTGGTACTCACTTGGCACAACGTGAACCACGTAGCTCCTACATCACTCGTTGCTCACTTGAACATCTCTACAAACCAACGAACAGTAATAAATTTCACATTGTTTAGGATCTCAAACATTTACACTTCCGTTGGACATCCACACAGCTACAAGTTCCACAATAGCTCATGCTCCATGCTCACGTAAGTTTCCATGGCATTGATAGCAACAAGCTCCATAGTTGTTTACTCTCCACGCTAAACATTCCACAACTTCAACATGCAAAGTATCCTTCAAACTCCATGCAAGCTCACTGCTATGTTCTTGGATAATCTTAATCATATCCTCCACATGTAATAACTACTCTCTAGCTCATGGTGTTACTCGCTAACTTGTGATTATCAAGATAATGGAGTTGTGAGAGATCAATGGGGGCCCACCCCATCATCGCTTCTTTGGCAGCAACTGCTTTTCAATTAGGCGAAATACACAACACGAGTATAGTGGTCCACCATTCCACTTTTACACCAATCAAACCTTCGCTTAGTTTGCAACTGTCACTCATGTACAGGTTCAACAATTCAATGCTCACTGCCTCTTGTGATTAAAATTAAAAAGTACACCTCGCTCTTGGTAGGTGGCTTTGATACTAACCCAAAATGTAATGGAAGGCGAAGTGGTTGAAAAATAGATTTGCACCTCTCAGGGGACACAAAGTTGAATGTGAATACAGCTGCCTGCACTCACATGTTACATTCGTCCAAGCACAAAACACTTAAATATATTATGTTGCAAAGTGATTGAGTTTGAATCTCTTCATGCATAGGATTTGAAATTTTAACAATCTTAACAAAACACAACAAAATGCTAATAATAAAACTCTAATTTGTTTTCCATTATTCTAATAAAAAATGACCCTAGAAATTTCTTTCTCTTTGAAAATTTATCTCAAACTTTGTCTAAAATAAACATAGCTAAAAATAATTGAAACTTTATAAATATTCAAAAACATGAAAATGTATAAAGATTAAGGCAAAGAGGAGCGCTTACTTACGCATGGCCTGTTTCATTACAATTGCTTCACAGCTCACATCTTGTTCCATACAAATGCTTCACGGCTCACATCTTGTTTCGTAACAGTTGTTTCACTGTTCACAGCTACTTTCATGGCATTTTCCTTTAAAACACTTTTCAGCACATTTTGCAGGTCCGAGCTTCGAATGACTTCAAATCGTTTTGCAAAATTTTCTTTTACGGTTTCCACAATTTTTGTCAACAGGTCATCATTGTTCCTAAATATTTCGTGGAAAGAGAAACATAATTAGTGAACTGTGCAAGTGTGATGCACCAACCAATTGAAAAGTAACACTAAGATGGCTTGGGAATAGGAGCAAATCTTCACCCATCCAGCTCTTGACCAGGGAGTTTTCCGACCTCAGAAAAGAACGTCTCTCCAATCCTGAAGAGTCTGTGGATCATATCGATCATTGTTTTTCTAGTTAAGCAGTGGTTCACCATACACTACACGTTCAGGGCATTGCAAATCAGAAAGCTTGACCTCATAAAAAACAGGAAGAATGGTATTCTTTGACCTCACCATGAGGTTGAGTTCTTCGAGGCACCAAAAAAATTGTGCATAGCAGGGAGAAAAATAGCAATATTGACATGGACAAATTGAATGAAGACCTGTATTTGAGGAGTAATCTTCAGTCCCCGCACGAATTCTTTTTCATCCAAAAAAACTCTAAATCCACAAGAAACAAGGCTATTGTAAAGAGCGTTGGCAAAGGTCTCTTTCACATCAGGTCCGTGATGATTTAGAAAAACATCATAACGGGGACCATAAGGAAAGTCTTGGAACGTGCTTTCTATAATCTTATTCAATATCTCTTCTTCGTCCCTGCATATCCATTCATTCATTTATAGAGTTAAATAAATAGAGAGAAACAACTAACTACAGAAAACTAAATTGGATTTGGATAGCAGGATGCTCACCTATGATTCTCATCCACAACGAAACTACTAATTTCTGCAACATGGTGTAGAGCATCTCTCCACTCCTTAATTGTCTTTGTATCATATAGATTTTTCTTTTCATAGTTGCAAAGGGCTTCAGCATAGGGTCAATTATTGTCTTTGCCCGTCCACCTGAGCCCACTAGGTTTGGAGTAGTAAAAAACGGGAATAGTGGTAGTCTTTGACTCTGCAGTCAATTTAATCATGAGAACAAGCTCATTGAGACAACATTTTGATTGTGCAAAATTTGGAGATAAAATGGCGATGTGTTCAGAGGAGGCTAAAATAGCGTTTTCTATTTTCGGAGGAATATTGTCATACAAGTCTCGCAAGTTTGGGTTTTCCAAAAAAGCATGCAACTGAAGGGATTGGAAGAGACTGAAAAGTTTGGTAGCGAAGGTGTTGACATCTCTACTACAATAATTTTAATTACAAAGATTAATGAATATTTCATACTGGACATAAGAAACTGACGTAGAACAAGAGGCAGTGGAGGAGGAACCATAAGGAACTAACACAGAACAAGAGGCAGTGGATGAGGAAGCATAAGGAACTGATGCAGAACAAGAGGCAAAGGAGGAGGAAGCACAAGGAACTGACACAGAATAAGGAATTGAAGCAAAACAAGAGGCAGTGGATGAGGAAGGATAAGGAACTAATGCAGAACAAGAGGCAGTGGAAGAGGAATTATAATCATCATGATGAGGGACTAAGTGCATCATTGGAGTTCAATGAATACCAAAAAACAATGTTAAGATAATGTGCAACGTAAAGTTTGATGGGTGAAAGATGTAGTCATTTACAAAAAAAAAAAAATGGTCTGGTCTGCACTTGACTGCTAACTCTGTTGCATTCCACACAACGCATCCTTGGATGCCCCTACACATCTAGAAATTGCATTGCCAGAATCGTGTCGCGCTTATTTTTATTGCGTCAGTTTTCGAATTCTTTGCAAGTCTTCTCATAACTATACCAATATTGTGGGATTTCCAAGGAGAATTCTATGAAGCATACTGCCTACCTAGTCAAATCCTTTAAAGACTAGTTTAGAAGTCATGTGGAAAGATTTGCCCTAAAACATGCCACATACTTCACAATTTTGCCAACAACCGGTGAAATCCTCCCGATTTTCTGGCATAGCTTCCCAAATCGTTTAAACTTCTGTGCATGTCATTGAATATGCTCATAGGGAAAGGAGCTTAGTCAAATGCTAGCCCGTCTTCCCGTTGAACTGAACAAAAACAACCCTATGCAGGTTCTTTGGCACAAATACAAATAGTTTCCAACCAAAAAGACACATCGTCTGAGCGGAAACAAAGGAAGACTAAGAAGCTTCTTAACTCTACTGCATTCTGCAATCTTCCAGGAACCTTCGATGATAGCTGGTAAATGCTAGGAAGCTTCTTAACTCTACTACATTCTGCAGTCTTCCAGGAACCTTCGATGATAGTTGGTAAATGCGAGGAAGCTTCTTAACTCTATCGCTTTCCTCCCTACGCATTCGGAACCTTGGATGATAGCTGGAAAATGCTAGGAAGCTTCTTAACTCTGATGAATGCTACACGACGCATCGAGTAATGGCTCTCGTATTTACAAAAGAGGTCAACGCTTCTTTTCTAAATTGCAATTTTTTTCCCTTATAGTCTTAAATTGTTTATTCTCCAAAATGAAGAAATACGCCTCCTAATAGCTCTCGTATTTCTTTTCATAGGAACTGGCCAATGTGTGTTTTATAAATTGCATTTTTTTAATGTGACAAGTATTCATCAAATATTTACATTATCGTTAAGGCTATTAATAATAGTTATCTAATACCTATAAATTATCCAGTATCTATTGACATCTGACTTTTAAAATCATGCATATAAAATTTAATTATAATTTAATCATGTTTAAAAATAAAATTGTAAATTAATATTAAATTAAAATAATATTTTATTACTTACAAATTAACTATATTAGTGGGATAGATATGACAACTCCTCATGACGTGGAGCGCCAGGGATTCTTATGGATTTGGCAACAAATAAATTTTATGCTATCGAGCTTTAATTGAGCGGCCATTATATATGTCCACCGTTGGATTTTGCCAAGGACGAAATCTAACGGTGGGCATATACAGCCACTGCTCAATACAACCCAATATCATAGGATTTATTTGTTGCCTATGGATTTGATCAGAGCCAAAATCGGAAGTCACGATGAAATGAAAAATGCAGATGTCGATTTGATCGCCAGGAAAAATAGGAAGCCGTAGTCTAACTAGCCGGAGGAATTGCTTGGAAAGTTATGGAAATTCCGATTATATTTAGAGAAAATCTGGCAAGGATTTTTAGAAATCCAAGTTATAATTGTTAAATTTCAAAATTTTAGGTGTCTTAGACATTTTTGATGGTGTTGATTCCATTTCCACCATCAAAAACACGATTCAAATACTGTCTTTTCAAGATTTTTTGAGATTTTTTTGCCTAGATTCTGACCTCTTTTTAACGACTCCAAATAAGAAGAAATATTCTTAAACCTCCACCTCGTTAGCAGACTCCAAATAGGAAGAAGTATTCTTCAACTCCCATGACGAAGATAAAACATTTGTTTAAATAACAAATGAGAATCATTGGCCGAAAGGGGACTAGGTCTCGAATTTGACGTCATACATGATGTATTTTATTTATATAATCATTCGACAGATATGCATATAGCTGGAACGTAAAACATGCAACCAGTTTAAATTAGAAAACGTATCTTTGATAACGATCTCAATGTCAAACATGATATCCAATTAAACTCAAGGACAAGAAAAATGTAAATTTGATAGTGATCTTATTGATAAAATGTCAAATTTTATTTTGAAAATTATAAATATATATAATTTTAGTTAATTAAATAAATAAATATAATATTAAGATTGTTTTTAAGAGTAATCATATTATTGAAATTTATTTATTATTAATATGGATCACAAAAGTCATGTAAATTTGATACAATCCTATAGGTAACTTGTCAAATTTTATTTCGAATTGAAATATATATAATTTATTGAAAAGAAATTGTTTGAAGTTGTTGGTAAAGTTTGGTTTTTATAATATTTAATTTTTTTAATCAATTTTCACTTACATTTATTTGTTGGTCTTTTTAAAAGTGAAATATATTTATTGTATATTTTAAAGTTATTTGTTTATAAATTTGGAAATTCTTTCTATTGAGAAGTACTCTCCAATCCAGTGTAATAGAGATATTATATTGTAACGTAATATAATGAATAAAAATAAGAATTAAATTAAATAAAAATATTAATGTAATGTAAACTTTTAAACTGTCAAGTCTCACTAACACAACCACTTGAGGATAGATCTTGTTAGCAAGGTGACCCAAGATCAAAACTCATGAGGGGTGGTTGTGCCTTGTGCTAGGGGGAGGAGACGTGCTAAAAATTTCAGTCAGCTTAGGGCTAGTGTGGCCCAGGCCAGGTGCCATCTCTGGGTGACTTTGACAGATTAGATACCCCTCGATTGCAGCTCCTCAACCCACATGTCAAGCATGGAGGATCACAAACAACTTGAAAAACAAAAATTTAAATAAAATATATATTAGAAGGCATTAAAATAAGGGTGATTATTGCATAGTTGCATAGTCTGTGTTTTTGGTGTGGTTCATGTTTTGTCATTATTTGAGAATGTTGTGTTTCCGCAAGCCACACTTCCACACAATGAAAGTTAAACCCTAAGATATACACACTTTGTAATTTTTACAACAATTGCCCCGAATTCACTCCAAGCTGCGAAGGAATCTTTCATTGTGTCGATTGAAGAGGTGCAGTGAAAGTTTGCTTTCTCTACACTTCACACAATGAAATTAACTCAATTAAAAATAAAAGATTAACATATATAATTCGATAACTAAAATAATAAAAGTAGTTGAACAATTTTTGTTTTCATTGTATTTTTTATTGACCAATGATGAAACCTGTAGAGATGGACACTAACTATAGTGCCGAGGACTCCAGAACCAGTATTAAAAAATTAATTAAAGCCTAGTATTACTATGAACATTTAAAATCCATATCAAGAAATTGGATTAAATGGAGGCAATGAGCAAATTCGTACCTGGAAATTGAAGTCCCACAAAATTAATATGTCAATTTTACTCATCTAAAAGAACCGAAATGAAATCTTCCTCCGCACCTTCACACTCTGCACAATGAAAGCCAAACCCTTAGATATGCACACTCTACCATTGTTACAACAATTTCCTTGTATTCACTCTAAGATGAAGAGGAAGATTTCATTGTGAAAAGTGTGGAGGTGGGGAGGAAGATTTCATTGTGTGAAGTGCAGAAGAGGGGACAAAGATTTCATTTTGCTTAAGATTAAAACATTTAATGCAATCGTTATAGAAATTGCCCCGAATTTAGTCTGACATGCGGAGGAAGATGTCATTGTGCCGAGTGCGAAGGTGTTGTGAAATATTTTATTATATGCAGTGTGAAGGAAGATTTCATTATGCATCTGGGATGCAGAAGAAGCTTTCACTGTGCCGAGTGTGGAGGTGCAACAAAAGATTTCAATGCGTAGAGTGTTGAGGAAGCTTTCATTATGTTTCGTCTGCACTGTGCGTAATAAAATTAACTAAATTAAAAATAAAAGACTAAAACATATAATTTGATAATCATAACAATAAATGTTGTTCATTTTGTGTTTTCATTGGATTTTTTATTGAGAACCAAATATCAAAAAATTAATTAGGCTTAGTTGTACTATTAACATCTAAAACTCATATTAAGTAATTGGATTAAATGGAGGGGAGGATCAAGTTGGAGGAGCAATTTCATACCTAGAAATTTGAGTCCCACATAATTAATATATCAATTTCACTCGTGGAGAAGAAGAAAAATGAAATTTTCCTTTGCACCTCCGTACTCCACACAATGGAATCTAAGATGTGGAGGATTCTTTCATTGTGCAAAGTGTGGGGTTGCAGCAAACATTTTCATTGTGTAAAGTGCAGAGGTGGGGAGGAAGCTTTCATTATGAGGTGTGTAGAAGAGGGGAAAGAGCTTTCATTGTGCTTAATATTAAAACATTTAGTTCAGTAATCAGAGTAATAAAAGTTGTTGTACATTATGTAATTTCATTGGATTTTCTATTGGTTAGTACATTAACTTGTAGTGAAGGACAATAATTATGATGCAAAGGACTCCAAATCGAGTATTAAAGAATTAATTAAAGCTTAGTGATACTATTAACATCTAAAATTTATGTTAAGAAATTGGATTAAATGGAAGTGAGACAAGCACCAAGCAATATTATATAACAAGTAAGTGCATATACAAAAATTTAAGTCCCACAAAATTAATCTATCAATTTCACTCTAAGGTATGGAAGAAGCTTTCATTGTGCAAAGTGCGGACCTACCGGAGTGCAAAGGTGCGGAAGAAGCATAATGAAAGCTTCTTCTGTGTCTCTATACTCCACGCAACATTAAGAGGTTAAAACAGATCAATCTTTCGAACTTTATAATAAATAGAACTACAAAGCTTCAATAATGAAAATAATAAAAGTCGTGGCACATTATGTGTTTTCATTGAATTTTTCAATGACCATCACCATGTTAGTTTTGTATTCTCGGGACATGTACGTATTACATACAAAATTATTGTCAAACATCCACATTCAATCTGATCATCTGAGATGCAGAGGAAGGTTTCGTTGTGCTAAGTGTGGAGGTGTGACAAAAAATTTCATTGTGAAAAGCGTGAAAGAATACTTAATTGTGCTTCCTCCACACGCCTCATAATGAAATTAACTCAATTAAAAATAAAAGAATAAAAAAAATAATTCAATAATCCAAATAATAAAGTTGTACATTTTCTTTTTTCACTTGATTTTTTATTGGCCAGTACGAGAACCTATAGTGGTAGATACTCATTGTCGTATAGAGGAATTCCCACCTAGTATTAAAAAATTAATTAAGGCTTAGTCGTAATATTAACATATGAAATTCATTGTGATCAATTACACAACTTATGCAAAAAATTATCATAGAATTCTCTACAAAATTGGTGAATAAATTTAGAATTAGAACAGAGTAATAGGTCTTAGTGCTTGAGAAGTATTCAATAGTAAGCAACATAGTTACAATAACAAGAACTATATCAAGATTCAAATTCCAATCATCATAGTTACGATTAAAATAAATAATATAGATAAAACATATATCTGCAATCCAATTTATATGAGCTATGAAAAATGATTTCATTGTGTGGAGTGCAGAGTTGCAAAGTGTGCATGTATTGAAGAAACATGATGAAATCTTCTTTCGCACCACTGCACTCTACACAAATTTGAAATATTAAAACATATAACATGTTTAGAACTTTATAGTAAATAGAACTCAAATATTTGATAATGAAAATAATGAAAGTTGCCACACATTATGTGTTTTCATTAAAAAAATTATTGACCATCACTATGTTAACGTTGTACTCTTGGCACATGTATGTATGATATCCAAACTATTATCAAATGTTCATTTTCATTTTAATCAATAACACAAATTTAGATCTAATATAAAACCTCAAATCATATCCTCAAAAAATTATGCAAAACCTCATAACATAATTATGTACTAAATTAGTGAATAGACTTAGTTGGAACAAAGTAATCAGTCTTAGTGCTTGAGAAATCTTGAATAGTAAGCAACATAGTTACAACAATAAGAACTATATCGAGACTCAAATTTCAATCATCATAACTATGATTGAAATAAATACTAGAGATGGAACATATATCTGAAATCCAAAATTGTTCTGAGGTGTGGAAGAAGCTTTCATTGTGCGAAAAGTGGAAGTGTGGAAGTGCACAGGTGCAGAAGAAGCATAATGAAAACTTCTTCTTCAACTCCACACTCCACACAACTTTACAAGATTAAAACATATAACAAATTTCGAAATCTATAGTAAATAGAACTATAAATCTTCAATAATATGTATGTATGATATCTAAAACTATTGTCAGATGTTCATTTCCATTTTGATCAATAACACAACTTTAGATGTAATATAAAATATAAAAGTGTATCATCGAAAACTTATTAAAAACATTATCATGAAATTCTCCACAAAATTGGTGAACATAATTAGAATAGAAATAGAGTAATCATTCTTAGTGCTTGAGAAGTCTTGAATAATAAGAAACACAGTTAGAGTAACAAAAAATGTATCGAGAATCAAATTGCAATAATCATAGTTATGATTAAAATAAATACTACATATGGAACAAATATTTGAAATCCAAAACTGTTTCGAAGTGCAGAAGAATCTTTCATTGTATGGAGTGCGCAAATGCAGAAGAAGCACAATGAAAGTTTATTCCATAACTCCACACTTTGCACAACTTTAAGAGATTAAAACATTTAACAATTTTCGAACTTTATAGTAAATAAAACTACAAATATTTGATAAGATGTATATATGATATCCAAAACTGTTCTCAAATTTTCATTTTCATTCTAATCAATAACAAAACTTTAGATGTAATATAAAAGCTCAAAGAATATGTTATGGAAAACATTATCACTAAATTTTCCACAAAATTAGTGAACAAAATTAGTATTAGTGATTGAGAAGTCTTGAATAGTAAGTAACATAGTTACGATAACAAGAACTATATTTTTAGACCTAGTTACTAGAGAATCCACAGTAAAAACCATTTTCCGTCAATGTTTCAAAGGAGAATCATAGGCTAAAAGAGAGAATAGGTCTCGAATTTGCTGTCATATATGATGTATTTTATTTATATAATTATTTGACAGATATGTATATACAGCTGGAATGTAAAACTTGACATCCAATTAAAAGTAGAAAGCATATCTTTGATAGGGATCTCAATTTCAAACCTGATATCCAATTAAACTCAACAAAAAAAATGTAAATTTG
>APFE030019640.1:28869-51977 GCA_000404065.3 Pinus taeda
AATACTCTCTAATCCAGTATAATAGAGATATTATATTGTAACGTAATATAAAGTAATGTCTTAAAAAATAAAAATAAAAATTAATTAAATAAAAATATTAATGTAGTGTAAACTTTTAAATTGTCAAGTCTCACTAGCACAACCAGTTGAGGATAGGCTTTGTTAGCAAGGCGAACCTCAAAATTCATGGGGGGTGGTTGTCATTGTGCTAGGGGGAGGAGACGTGCTAAAAAATTCAGTCAACTTAAGGCTGGTGTGGCTAGGCCAGCTGTCATAGATTAAATGCAGCTCGGTTACAGTTCCTCAACCCACAGGTCAAGCCTGGAGGATCATAGACAACTTGGAAAACAAAAATTTAGATAAAATATATATTGAAATACATTGAAACAAGGGTGATCGTTGCATAGTGGCAGAGTCTGTGTTTTTTTTGTGGGGTGTCTTGTCATTATTTGAGAACGATGTGTTTCCGCAACACACACTTCCACACTATGAAAGCTAAACCCTGAGATATGCACACTTCACAATTGTTACAATAATTGCCCTGAATTCACTCCAAGCTACGAAGGAAGCTTTCATTGTGTTGAATGAAGAGGTGCAGTGAAAGTTTGCTTTCTTCGCACTTCACACAATAAAATTAACTCAATTAAAAATAAAAGATTAAAATATATAATTTGATAATTAAAATAATAAAAGTATTTGTACATTTTGTGTTTTCATTGTATTCTTTATTGACCAATGAGGGAACCTGCAGAGATGGACACTAGCTACAGTGCAGAGGAATCCACCCCCAGTATTAAAAAATTAATTGAGGCCTAGTCATACTATTAACGTTTAAAATTCATATCAAGAAATTTGATTAAATGGAGGCAAGAAGCAAATTCATACCCGGAAATTTAAGTCCTACAAATTAATATATCAATTTCACTCATGCAAAAGAAGCGGAATGAAAGCTTCCTCCACACCTTCACACTCTGCACAATGAAAGCCAAACCCTGAGATATGGACACTCTACAATTGTTACAACAGTTGCCTTGAGTTCACTCTGAGATGCAGAGGAAGCTTTCATTATGCAAAGTGTGGAGGTGTTGCAAACACTTTCATTGATGTGAAGTAAATAGGTGGGGAGGAAGATTTCATTGTACGAAGTGTAGAAGAGGAGACAAATATTTCATTTTGCTTAAGATTAAAACATTTAATGCAATCACTATAGCAATTTCCCCGAATTCAATCTGACATGCAGAGGAAGCTTTCATTGTGCGGAGGTGTTGCAAAAGATTTTATTGTGTAGATTGTGAAGGAAGATTTCATTATGCGTTAGAGATGCAGAAGAAGATTTCATTGTGCCAAGTGTGGAGGAGCAACGAAAGCTTTCTGTGTGTAGAGTGTGAAGGAATCTTTCATTATGTTTCCTATGCACTACGTGCAATAAAATTAACTCAATTAAAAATAAAAGACTAAAACATATAATTTGATAATCATAACAATAAATTATATTCATTTTGTGTGTTAATTGGATTTTTTATTTAGAACCCAATCTTAAAAAATTAATTAAAGCTTAGTTGTACTATTAACATCGAAAACTCATATTAAGCAATTGGATTGAATGGAGGGGAGGAGCAAGTTCATACCTAGAAATTCGAGTCCCACAAAATTAATATATCAATTTCACTCGTGCCGAAGAAGCAAAATGAAAGTTTCCTTTGCACCTCCGCACTCCACACAATGGAATCTACGATGTGGAGGATTCTTTAAATGTGCAAAGTGTGGGGGTGTAAAAAATGCTTTCATTGTGCAAAGTGCAAAGGTGGGGAGGAAGCTTTCACTAAGAGATGTGTAGAAGAGGGGACGAAGCTTTCATTTTGCTTAATATTAAAACATTTAGTTCAATAATTAAAATAATCAAAGGTTATTGTAAATTATGTATTTTCATTGGATTTTTTATTGATTAGTACAATAACTTGTAGTGAAGGTCACTAATTATGATGCAGAGGACTCTGTGCCAAGTATTAAATAATTAATTAAAGCTTATTCGTAATATTAGCATCTAAAATTTATATTAAGAAATTGGATTAAATGGATGTAAGGAAAACACTAAAGCAATATTATATAACAAGTTAGTGCATAGACAAAAATTTAAGTCCCACATAATTAATATATCAATTTCACTTTGAAGTATGTAAGAAGCTTTCATTGTGCAAAGTGTGGACTTGCGAGAGTGTGAAGGTGTGGAAAAATCACAATGAAATCCTATTTCACGCCTCTATACTCCATGCAACATCAAGAGGTTAAAACAAATTGATCTTTCAAACGTTATAGTAAATAGAACTACAAAGCTTCAATAATGAAAATAATAAAAGTTGTTGCACATTATGTGTTTTCATTGAATTTTTCATTGACCATCACTGTGTTTGCATTCTTTGGATATGTATGTATTATATCTGAAACTATCGACAAACATCCATTTTCAATCTGATCATCTTAGATGTAGAGGAAGCTTTCATTGTGCTAAGTGTGGAGGTGCGACAAAAACTTTCATTGTTTAGAGCGTGAAAGAATATTTAATTGTGATTCCTCCACACTCCTCATAGTGAAATTATCTCAATTAAAAATAAAATACTAAAATAGATAGTTCAATAATCCAAGTAATAAAAGTTGTACATTTTTTTCTTCGTTGGATTTTTTATTGACTAGTACAAGAACCTATAGTCGTAGATATTGACTGCAATATAGAGGACTTCTGCTCTAGTATTAAAAAATTAATTAAAGCTTAGTTTTACTATTAAAATATAAAATTGATTGTGATCAATTACACAACTTATGCAAAACATTATCATATTCTCCACAAAATTGGTGAATACTAAGTAATCAATCTTATTGCTTGAATAGTCTCCAATAGTAAGCAACATAGTTACAATAACAAGAACTATATTAAGATTCAAATTCCAATCATCATAGTTACGATTAAAATAAATACTATAGACAAAACAGATATATGAAATCCAATTTTTCTGAGCTATGAAATAAGTTTTCATTGTGCAGAGTACAGAGGTGCAGAGTGTGCATGTATGTAAGAAGCACAATGAAATCTTCTTTCGCACCTCTGCACTCTACCTCCTGAATCTACCTCTTGATTTCGTCGCTCTCCATAATAGAGTGTTGATATATTGGTCCACTGAACAACATCGCACCAAGGGTCAGATTGATGGAGTGTTTGACATGATAGTGCAAAGGCACTCGTGAGGAGGAGGTGAAGATGTCCTCGTACTCCTCCACGACCTTGTCCATCTATTTTTGTCATTCAGAGGGGCCCTGTCTAGAGGTCATGGCCACTGTATTCTTCTTTCCATGAGAGTGTATCATCAGGAAAACAAATTTCCCCATTTTGGAAATGAGCTTATTGCATTGTTTTGTAGTAACCAAAGAGATGGTGGTAGGCGGTGCTAGCTCCGGTATCTTGAACAAATTATTTCCCAAGGTAACAACAACATCATGAGGCCTTGACTCATACACAACATTTCACTTCCACAAGTATGGTTGGAATAATAATACATCACAAACATCAAGAGGAGAAACGTCACATAATACCTCATTTGTGAAGGGCTTGATGCTATATGGAAGGTGGCATTGCTGGCTAACGCGAAGATCTCCTCCTTGGTGAAGCCACCCAATGGTGTACAGTTGTGGGTGTGTTGTGGTCAGTAGGCCCAACCACTTCACGACCTTTGCTAAAATGAAGTTCTTTTGGCTCCCGCTGTCGACAATGAATTATAGCGGGGAACCCTTTACCCACATCTGGGAGTGGAAGAGGTGCTCATCCTCCTCTGGATCTTCGGGTTCCTCCATCTGGATCTTTGTGGTGGCAACAGTGGCATTGGGCTTTGCATCAATAATCTGATTCCCTTGATCGTTCCCCTTGTCAAGTTCTGACTCAGAGTTGGAACATGCATCGATTCAGAAGACTTCATCTTGGCCAACAGTGACTACTTGGCCTGTCACTCGTATTGTGAGTGGAGCTCTTATGGAACTCACACCACTTTCATGTGTCCTTCTTTGGCTTCGTGGTGTTGTTCTTTGCTTGCAGATTTGGCGGGTTGTCATGGGCCACCCTATCTTGGATTTTTCCTTTGTTCTATGATTTGGGGGTACCTTTCCCTTGCTTTGGATTTGCAGATCCAAAGTTTCGTTTTTTCTATTTAAGTTTCTGCTCAATCTTGACAATGTATCATTATGTTGGGTCAAACGAGGAGATGTCCAGGAATTAAATCTCACCCTGGATGTACCTATGTAGGCATTCGTGGTACTTGAGTACCAAATGTTTCTCAGAATACTTGATAGCTAACTTCGTGCGAAGGGTATGAAAAACATTGGTAAACTTTGGCACGTCTTGGTCTCTTTCCTACTGCAACGTGGTCCACTTTTTGTATTTATACTCATAGCTCCCAACAGGGTAGTATGGCTCTTTGATGGTTTCCTAGAACGAATTCCAAGAGAGTGCCGCTAAAAACAGTGAGGGTGTACTTTCATCCTTCTCCTCACAATAGGTTTCCCAACGGTCCTTGACGTGGGGATTAGCTTTGAAAAGAGAAAAAGTAATCTTTTCCAGGCTAGAAAAATCATGAATAGCAAAATATCATTCTAATAGATTTAATGATTTTTCTACAATGCCTGCATCTATTTGGCCTTCAAATATGGGAATTTCAAAGTTTACTTGTACTTTAAAATGAGTGGTGTCTCTAGAGTGGTTGTTGGATGTGGATGGGTTGTTGGTGGGAAACCGTTGAAGGATCTGTGCAAAGTTATCCATCATTGTGTTCCTTTGTTTCTCGAGGGCATCCTCAAGCAATATTTTGATAGGATCTCCTGCTCCATCGTCTTTCTTTTCTTCCCCTATGGGCGACTGTCGGGGTTTGCGAGGTTGATCCTGCAAAGGTTCAACGAGATCAAGCCCTAACTCCTTATACCACGACCTCGTTAGGGAGATGAAAAGAAGGATCAATAAAGAGAAAATTGCTATGATACCACTGATCCGAATTGAAATAGGAACACAACAAATTAAAGATATAACCAGAAACACCGAGATGCAGTAGAAATAAAACTTCATTTCATCAATATCAAACAACTAAAATACGCTTACATACAGAATGCAAATAAACGAGCTCAAGCGATGGTAGCTTATCTTTGAGGAGAAATTTGGCGGATGGAAAATCCCAAACATCCAAAAACCTAACCATTAGAGATGAAATTCCAAACTATGGGCCTCGTTGGGGCAAATTGGTACATCAACTTCCCAAGGTCGTAACTTTGGCATCGATCTCCATTTGACACACACGATACCTTGTTAGAAATATCTACCCGAGGAATACAACCACTAACAAAGAATGTTTAGTTAAAACCTTACGTTCGTCACTTGTGATTTTCCAAAAAAACGTCATTTAGGGCCTCAAAACAGCTTCAAATGTTCAGGACCCGAAAAACTACCAAAAATATTAAATTGTGCTACAATTAATGAAACTGAAAAAACTAAAAGAAACAATGGTTAGGGTCCAAGTGGAATAGACAGATGGCCACCAATATCCACCTGGATCACTTTCCATGTGGTGGCTTTCCTCCTTTGCTTCCTTCCCATTTCTTTCCTCTGAAAGCTTGTTTCCCTTTGACCATTAGCACCAGATCAAAACTTTGAGGTTCAAGCTTATTTCAGCTTTCTTCCCCTTGCATAACTAGACTTGCCAACTCATAAAAAATGGGATCTTTCTCCCTTGCTGCAAGAACTGTAATAAACATTTGGTACTCATCTAAAATTCTATTTAACATTATAATTACAAGAGTAGTGTTATATATTGTTTCTCCTATATATCCAAGCTTATCTTTAAAATCTTTATTTCTCAAAATAAAATTACTAATGCTTTCATTTTTTCCCATCTTATTGGAAATGAGCTTACTCTTTAGAGAGGACTCGATTTATATCCTTCACTCACACAATCTTTGAGTGTTGTCCAATCTTGAATATGAGGAATAATGTTTTACTTTAGGGACATTCTCATCAATATTGTTTCCTTAGTCTCACATCTCTCCTAATTAGCACTATCTAACTTTTTCGCTTCAGTTAGATAAAACTCTGCCAAAAGGTTATCCATTGAATTTTGTTTTACACGCCTTTTCAACAATTCCTTCAAGCCAGAAAAAAAAAGGAAAATAAAAACACAACTTTTACCACACATCAACTCCTCCAAGCATGCAAAACACCACTTAGCATTGCAACAAACTCTCCTTCAAAGAAACAATCAATGTCTTAAAACAATCCGAGCAAGCGACACACCACTTAGACTTGCAACAAACTCTCCTTTAAAGAAACAATCAATGTGTTAAATACGTGAGCTATTCCATACAAGGTCATGGCTTACCCCATGTTCTAGGCTATAGCAAATCTGCACTTTGTAGCACACAACTCCTTGGCTAAAAGAATGTAGCACTGATAGCTAACACGTTTTCAACCCACAAGCCAGCACACCTCTCCATGCCCAGGACGATCTCCAAGTCTCGCACACAAGTGGAACAGTCTCCCAAAATTCTCAGCCAAACCAAATAACTCAGCTGGCATGGCCCCCACAAGCTGCTCAACACAACGTTGTATGTTCCAATAGTCTACACACATGTTTGATGGCACAATTGGATCACACAGCTCCCTACTCAATAATCATACATTTAGTTGCCCCAGAAAATAGTTCCATGCGGTACTCACTTGGCACAAAGTGTACCACACAACTCCTACATCACTCGTAGCTCACTTGAACATCTCTCCAAACCAACGAACAGTAATCAATTTCACATTGTTTAGGCTCTCAAAGATTTACACTTCCATTGGACATCCACACAGCTACAAGTTCCACAACAGCTCACGCTCTATGCTCACATAAGCTTCCATGGCATTGATAATAACAAGCCCCATAGTTGTTTACTCTCCAAGCTAAACATTCCACAACTTCAGCATGCAAAGTCTCCTTCAAACTCCATGCAAGCTCACTACTATGTTCTTGGATAATCTCAATCAGATCCTCCACATGTAATAACTACACTCTAGCTCATGGTGCTACTCGCTAACTTGTGATTATCAAGATAATGGAGCTATGAGAAATCAATGGGGGCCCACCCCATCATCGCTTCTTTGGTAGCAACTGCTTTTCATTTAGGTGAAATACACAACACGAGTATAGTGGTCCACCGTTCCACTTTTACACCAATCGAACCTTCGCTGAGTTCATAACTGTCACTCGTGTATGGGTTCAACAATTCAATGTTGATTGTCTCTTGTGATTAAAATTAAACAGTGCATCTTGCTCTTGGTAGGTGGTTTTGATACTAACCCAAAATGTAATGGAAGGCAAAGTAATTTAAAAACAGATTTTTAGCTCTCAGGGGACACAAAGTTGAATGTGAATACAATTGCCTGCACACACACATTGCATTCATCCAAGCACAAAACACTTAAATATATTGTGTTGCAAAGTGATTAAGTTTGAATCTCTTCATGAATAGGATTTGAAATTTTAACAATCTTAACAAAACACAACAAAATGTTAATAATAAAACTCTAATTTTTTTTCCATTATTCTAATAAAAAATGACCCTAGAAATTTCTTTATCTTTGAAAATTTATCTCAAACATTCTCTAAAATAAACATAGCTAAAAATAATTGAAACTTTATAATGATTCAAAAATGTGAAAATGTATAAAGATTAAGCCAAAGAGGAGCATTTACTTACGCACAGCCTGTTTCATTACAATTGCTTCATGGCTCACAGCTTGTTCCATACAAGTGCTTCACGACTCACATCTTGTTTCGTAACAGTTGTTTCACGGTTCATGGCTACTTTCATAGCATTTTCCTTTAAAAACTGTTCAACACATTTTGCAAGTCCGAGCTTCGAATGACTTCAAATCATTTTGCAAGATTTTCTTTTATGGTTTCCACAATTTTTGTCAACAGGTCATCATTGTTCCTCAAATATTCACGCATCCAGCTCTTGACCAGGTAGTTTTCCGACCTCAGAAAAGAGTGTCTCTCCAATCCTGAAGAGTCTGTGGATCGTATCGATCATTGTTTTTCTGGTTGATCAGGGGTTCACCATACACTCCACATTCAGGGCATTGCAAATCAGAAAGCTTGACCTCATAAAAAACAAGAAGAATGGTATTCTTTGACCTCACCATGAGGTTGAGTTCTTCGAGGCACCAACAAAATTGTGCGTAGCGGGGAGAAAAAATAGCAATACTGACATGGGCGAATTGAATGGAGACCTCTATTTGAGGAGTAATCTTCAGTCCCTGCACAAATTCCTATTCATCTAGAAAAACTCTAAATCCACAAGAAACAAGGGTATTATAAAGAGCGTTGGCAAAGGTCTCTTTCACATCAGGTCTCCGATGATTTAGAAAAACATCGTAATGGGGACCATAAGGAAAGTCTTGGAACACGCTTTCTATAATCTTATTCAATATCCTCTCTTCATCCCTGCATGTCCATTCATTCATTTATAGAGTTAAATAAATAGAGAGAAACTGATAATTATGCAAAACTAAATTGGATTTGGATAGTGGGAGGCTCACCTATGATTCTCATCCACAACGAAACCACTAATTTCTGCAACATGGTGTAGAGTGTCTCTCCAATCCTTAATCGTCTCTATATCTTATAGATTTTTCTTTTCATAGTTTCACAAGGCTTAAGCGTAGGGTCCATTATTGTCTTTTCCCGTCCACCTGAGCTCACTAGGTTTGGAGTAGTAAAAAATGGGAATAGTGGTAGTCTTCGACTCTGCAATCAATTTAATCATGAGAACAAGCTCATCGAGACAACATTTTGATTGCACAAAATTTGGAGGTAAAATGGCGATGTGTAGAGAGGAGGCTAAAATAGCGTTTTCTGTTTTCGACAGAATCTTGTTGTGCAAGTCTCGCAAGTTTGGGTTGTCCAAACAAACATGCAACTAAAGGGACTGGAAGAGACGGCAAAGTTTGGTAGCGAATTTGTTGACATCTCAGCTACAATAATTTTAATTACAAATATTAATGAATACATCATAGTGGACATAAGAAACTGATGCAGAACAAGAGGCAGTGGAGGAGGAACCATAAGGAACTGACGTAGAACAAGAGGCAGTGGATGAGGAAGCATAAGGAACTGTCGCAGAATAAGAGGCACTGGAGGAGGAAGAACAAGGAACTGACGCAAAATAAGGAATTGACGCAGAACAAGAGGTAGTGGATGAGGAAGCATAAGGAACTGACACAGAACAAGAGGCAATGGAAGAGGAAGCAGAATCATCGTGATGAGGGGCTAAGTGTGCCATTGGAGTTCAATGAATACCAAGAAACAATGTTAAGATAATGCACAACGTAAAGTTTGATGGGTGAAGGATGTGGTCGTTTACAAAACAAAAAATTGGTTTGGTCTCCACTTGACTGCTAACTCTGCTGCATTCCACACAACGCGTCCCCGGATGCCCCTACGCGTCTAGAAATTGCATTGCAAGAATCGTGTCGTGCTTATTTCTTTTGCATCAGTTTTCGAATTCTTTGCAAGTCTTCGCATAACTATACCAATATTGTGGGCTTTCCCAGGAGAATTCTATGAAGCGTACTACCTACCTAGTCAAATCATTTAAAGACTAGTTTAGAAGTCATGTGGAAAGATCTGCCCTAAAACATGCCACATACTAAACAATTTTTCTGACAACTGGTGAAATCCTCCCGATTTTCTGGCACAGTTTCCCTAATCATTTAAAATTCTACGTGTGTCATTGAATCAGCCAGTTGTGGCATCCACTCGTAGGGCAAGGAGCTCAGTCAAACACGGGCCTGTCTTCCTGCTAAACGGACCAAAAACAACCCTGTGCAGGTTCCTTGGCACAAATACAAATAGTTTCCAACCAAAAAGACACACCATCTAAGCCGCAACAAAGGAAGACTAAGAAGCTTCTTAACTCTGCTGCATTCTGCAGTCTTCCAAGAAACTTCGATGATCGCTGGTAAATGTTAGGAAGCTTATTAACTCTGTTACATTTTGTAGTCTTCGAGGAACCTTTGATGATAGCCGGTAAATGTGAGGGAGCTTCTTAACTCTGTTGCTTGCCTCCCAACACATTCGGAACCTTGGATGATAGCTGGAAAATGGTAGGAAGCTTCTTAACTCTGCTGAATGTCGCATGACGCATCGAGTAATGGCTCTCGTATTTACAGAAGTGGTCAACACTTCTTTTCTAAATTGCAATTTTTTTTCCCTCATAGTCTTAAATTGTTTATTCTCCAAAATGAAGAAATACGCCTCATAATAGCTCTCGTATTTCTTTTCATTAGAATTGGCCAATGCGTGTTTTATAAATTGCATTTTTTAATGTGACAACTATTCATCAAATATTTACATTATCGTTAAGGCTATTAATAATAGTTATCTAATACCTATAGATTATCTGGTATCTATTGACATCTGATTTTTAAACTCATGCATATAAAATTTAATTATAATTTAATCATATTTAAAAATAAAATTGTAAATTAATATTAAATTAAAATAATATTTTATTACTTACAAATTAACTAGATTAGAGGGATAGATATGACATCCGCTCATGACGTGGAGCCCCAGGGATGCTTATGCATTTTGCAACAAATAAATTTTATGCTATCGATCTTTAATTGAGTGGCCGTTGTATATGTCCACTGTTGGATTTTCCCAAGGCCAAAATCTAACAGTGGACATATACAACCGCCGCTCAATACAACCCAATAGCATAGGATTTATTTGTTGCCTATGGATTTGATCACAGCCAAAATCAGAAGTCACGACGAAATGAAAAATGCAGATGTCGATTTGATTACCAACCAAAATAGGAAGCCATAGTCTAACTAGCTGGAGGAATTGCTCGGAAAGTTATGGAAATTCTAGTTATATTTAGAGAAAATCTGGCAAGGATTTTTATAAATCCAAGTTATAATTGTTAAATTTCAAAATTTTAGGTGTCTTAAACATTTTTGATGGTGTTGAATTCATTTCCACCATCGAAAACATAATTCAAACACTGTCTTTACAATATTTTTTGAGATTTTTTTGCCCAGATTTTGACCTCTTTTTAACGACTCCAAAAAAGAAGAAGTATTCTTCAACCTCCACCTCATTAGCAGACTCCAAATAGGAAGAAGTATTCCTCAACCTCCACCTCGTTAGTAGTATCCAAATAGGAAGAAGTATTCTTCAACTCCCATGATGAAGATAAAACATTTATTTAAATTACAAAGGAGAATGGAGCGATGAGGTCGAGTGAAGGTCAAAATGGTGATTGGGGTTAGGGCATCGAGCCCAGTGAGCGACCCTGTAACAAAGTGGAGGAAACAACCTGGAAGGTGACACCGTTTCATCTCACACTATATTTGCGACATCATCACAGTTTTCTATAGTTGTTTCCGGTTTTATGTCGGTTAGTTTTTGGTCTACCCTAGACGGTTTCGTTCCCCCACCGACATACCTGCAGGCAGCTGTCAGCTCAGTTTTTTGATAGTTATGGAGGACAAAACTAATTTTTCCACGGTTCCTACAGAAAATCTACTGATATGGTCTCAGACCGAGACCACTATGGACGATTATTTAGCTTTTGACCATGAACCAACTGTAGAGGTTGATTCCCTTCCAACTCTCACTTAGCAGCACATACCCACCATCTCGATTCCGTTAGAAGCTTCAGCCATCCGGGAATACATAGGCCCTCCGCTCCTCACAGGTTCCTTATCGGAGGTTGAGTGCTAGCGAGGTCTGGAATCACAAACCCTAGGGCCAGATTTGGGTTTGAATATTGCAGGGGTAGGGATGGAAAAACCCTTGGAGGGGTATCCTTCAGTTCTAGATAGTTGGGCACCAGTTCTTTCTGCTCCTCTAGTCTCGGGGAACCCTCCCCCAGGAAACTTCACGGGCATAGGTATTATAATAGGGAATTTCGACAATCTAAGGGCAAAAGGACCTTTGGAAAAGAAGGTTGGCATGAGAAACAAACAAAAAGGGACTTCCAAAAGGAAAAAACGCCTCCCTCTGTGCAGCAACGAAATCTTCCTCAAGCTTGCCGAGGACACACCTTTCTGTGAAGCTATGGATTCGGCTAAAAAGGTTCTTGTGGGTCGTGTTAGGGGTAGACATTACAATGTGGAGAGGCTCCAAAAATGGACAATGGAGGTCTGGGGACATCATTTGTCAGAACCTCCTCGGGTACAAACCTTTGTTAGGGGATGGTTTGCCTTGCGATTCAAATGTCTCGCTCACACCAATTGGGCCCTCTCCACAATATGGCACACTCATCAAGCACCAGTCCTCCTCCGAAGGTGGATTCCGATTTTCAATAAAAAACTTGAGAGGGTGGGGGCTGGACCGATTTGGGGGCCTTCCTTGTCACTTCTGGACAGAGTAGATCTTTAGACAGATTGGGGATGCCATGGGCACGTACCTTACTTATGATGACTCTTTTATCACTACAAGCATAATGGCTTATGCTAGGATACTAGTGCACATGGACCTCATGGATTGGCTTCTGGAGTATATAAACATAGAGTGGAGGAACATTGCGTGGACGCAAATGTTGGATTATGGGGAGTACCTTTTAGATGTAGGCGCTGCCACAAGGTGGGGAACCTATTCAAAGACTTCCCTCTGAACAAATGGAATAACAGGAAGTCAGCGAGACATTCTTCACAGGATGCACTGGAACAGGAGGCTCAGTCGCATGAGGACCTTGCCAGAGAGGAACAGCCTCATGCCTCTTATGACTTTCATAGGATTGCTACTCCTCGCTCTAGAGGAACAACCACATTTTTGGGCCCTGGTTTGCGGTCTTCGGAACCAGTTTATAGCACTCCGAGGAAGCGTGGTTGGCCACCCCATTGCCCCCCACCTCTTGTACCTAGTTTGGCTGCGGTAGCCTCGGGTGACTCCAATACATCAGGTATGAATTCTATCCACCTACCCCCCACTCAATGCTTTTTTGATATTCATAATTCAATATCTAAGCAGTTATTGGGTCCGGGAACTGTTTTCTCAATTGAGACCCCTATACAAAGCGTATGTGACATTACTTCCCCCCTCACCTCCTTCTCCCCCACTCCCCCCACTCTTCTTTGCACCCTTCCTCCGTAGCCCTCGACATCCTTAACAGCGACCTTTGTACCAAGATATAATATTCGGTCTCGATCGAGGAATTCGGTCCTGGACCATGTGGGACTTGATATTCTCCACCCCCCCCTCTTCCGAGGCTACTCGAGGCCGTCCCTCTAAACTCAAAAACACCCAAGCACAAGATAATGTTGACATCACTTTGGGCAAGCAATCTACCATCCCTGGGATTCTTCGAGCAAGAAGAACCCCATCTGAACCCCCTCCATGAAGATTCTATCCTTCAATTGCAGAGGGCTAGCTAGGCCTGACAAAAAACTAGCTCTTCGTCAGTTACTCTCTGCCGACACACTGGATGTTATATTCCTCCATGAGACCTTGGGTCCTGGTAATGATATTTCTCGTACACTTGAGCACTCTCTGCTAGGGTGGAGATTTTCAGGATTGGCTGCCCATGGCCATTCTGGAGGACTTTCATTGGGCATAAACTCACGAACAATCAAGGAAATTAACTGTTGGGGCGGACAAGGTTTCATAGGTGCAAATGTTCACTCAGCTGAGCTGGCGATGCCCTTCAAGATTATCAATATATATGGATCTTGCCAAAACCGCCCTGATTTCTGGGAACGTCTTCTGGGTCTGGAACTATTTTCGGTTGATAATCTGATTGTCAGAGGGGACCTCAATTTTTCATTAGGACATGCAGAATCATGGGGACATCGTTCTCAAAGGGATTCCCTCTCGGACTACTTCTAATCCATGTTGGAATAGCACCATCTGATAGACATTCCTACTGCAAAAATACAAGCCACTTGGAGGAACAATAGGGTTGGAGATAATGGACTTGCTGGGAGGCTTGAAAGATTTCTTATCAAGGAACAGGTCATGGATCTAGGATACAATATCAAACAATGGGTTGGCATGAGTGGCCTCTCTGATCACCTTCCTATTTATATGGAAATGGAAAGTGGTAAAGACAGGCCGAAGGGACCCTTAAAATTCAGTTCAACCTGGCTTAAGGATGCATCATACATCAACATGGTCACTGACTTCTGGAAAATGAACCCACCAGGGGTTAGAGGTTCAGCTATGGCTGGGTTTATCCGCAACCTAGCAGAGATGAAAAAAATGTCCAAAATCTGGGCTCATCAAAAAAGAATTCAGGATGACCAAGAGCTGAGACAGATTGAGATTGAACTAGAGGTTTTTGAAAACGAGCTGGGAGGTCTATATAGATCTGAGGCGCACAAGCTCAACATCACATCCCTCTAATCAACCCATGTTAATATCCTCAAAGATAGGGAAGACAAATGGAGATTGAGGAGCAGGGCCATCTGGATTCAGGAGGGGGATGCTAATACAAAATTTTATCAAAAGTTTAATAATAGGAGGAAAGTTATAAATACCATTTGGAAAATGCAGGATGAACAGGGAATATCAACAAACACTTTCCCACACCTCACCTCACTTGCAAACTCACATTTTAAAAATTCCTACAGTGACCCCAGGGAGACTAATTTAGCAGAAATTATCAAAGTTGCTCAACTGTTCCCTAGATATGTGGAGCAAGAGGATGAGGAGGATTTGGTGCAAGAGGTCACATTGGGGGAGCTTGAGGCCACATTAAAATGGTTCAGGGAAGACAAAAGCCCTGGACCTGATGGTTGGTCCATTGAATTTTATTTGGCATTTTTTGAGTTGATTGGTCCGGATCTTCTTAGTGTTGTGGAGGAGTCAAGGGCTTCAGGACGCTTGGAAGTGGCCATTACCTCCACTTTCATTGCCCTAATTTCAAAGGCAGATAATCCATCCACTTTTGATGAATTTCGTCCCATTTCGCTTTGTAACTGTTTGGACAAGATAATAGCTAAAACTATAGCAAACATATTGAAGCCAATCTTATCTAAGCACATCCTGCCTGAACAATTTGAATTCTTGAAGGACCGGCAAATCCATGAGGTGATTGGGACTGCACATGAAGTTTTACACTCTCTCCACTGCAAAAAGTCAAAGGTATGATAATAAAGGTGGATTTATCTAAAGCTTTTGACAGGGTGAATTGGTTATACCTGAGAATGCTTCCAAACAACCTTGGTTTCCCTTTCTCTTTCGTTCAGTGGATTATGGGATGCATCACTAACATTCCTTTCAATGTTTTGATCAAGGGGAGTGCATCCCATTCTTCACCTCAGCTCGAGGTTTGCGTCAAGGTGTCCTCTCTCACCTCTGCTTTTTCTCCTGATCATGGAAGGGCTCGGTCAGATAAATACGGAAGAACATAGGTGAGGAAGACTCATTGGTATTAAAATAACAGATGATTGCACGCTTACACACCTACTATTTGTGAACAATGTGTTGGTATATCTCAATGGACGCGTAGGGGATTTGACATCGATCAGAGATATTTTCTCCTTATTTGAAAAGGCCATAGGGATGATCATTAACGATGGAAAATCTACTTTGATAGCCACAGCGTACTCACAGCATGAAATTCATTATGCTCTCCACAGATTCCACTTTGCACAAATTGAACTGGAAGAAGGGTTGAAATATTTGGGTTACAAGTTAAAGCCTATAGGATACAAGATCGCGGATTGGACTTGGCTCATTGCAAAGCTGGAGAAAGGGCTCAGCATATGGTACTTAAGATTTTTATCTCGTGCAGGCCAATTGACACTCATTAAGAGTGTCCTGGAAGCGACCCCAGTGTATTGGATGTCTCTAGCCTAGATTCCTCGAGGCATTTTGTCGAGGATTCAAAATCTCTGTTGCAGATTATTATCGAGGGGTAAACAACCTGGAAGAATATATGCATGGGCAAAGTGGGATGCACTCACACTTCCAAAAAAATGGGGAGGTTGGGGACTCAAAAAGCTTGATGATTTTTCCTCAGCTCTGGCAGCGAAATTGGGATAGAAATTGGTAACTTCAGACAGTTTGTGGAAAAGGGTGGCCTACTCGAAATATATTGCCCCTGCTCAAGTACTGGATTGGATTAGAAGATCGGTTAGATGCTATACCTGTATTTCGATAATATGGAAGGCCGTACTGAAAGCTTTGGATCCCATCCGCTCTGGCATTACTTGGTGGATCCATTCGACGAACTATGTGCGAATTGGGATAGACCCATGGATTGGTTGTGGGAACATGCACAGATTACCTCCGGAGCTCTTAGCGCACCTAAGGGAGAAAAATTTTACGCACCTTGCACATATTGCATATGAGCTCAACTCCTCTTTCCTACAACAGGCTTGGAAACTGATCATCATCTAAACATTCCTCCTCAATGGTGGCAGATCTGGAGGGATTATATACAAGCCCTCTTGGAGGCTCATATTCGAATTACAGATGGGGATGACAAGATTATCTGGGCTCTGGCGAAATCAGGGAGATATACACCAAAGGAGGGTTGAATTGTTCTGGCAGATTTGCGAAAGCCCCAGGTCCTTCATCAGTGGTGGATACACCTCTCAAAGCTTAAGGCGCCTCCTAGATCCAGAGTATTAATGTGGTGCATCCTCAGAAATAAAATCCCCATGGGGGATAACCTGATGAAGCGATATTTCTATGGCCCTCACTAGTGTCACTTTTGAAACAAGGACGGTGAATCTGCTTCCCATATTTTCTTGAACTGCCATGTTGTTCCCAATTTATGGAATCTTGTGACAACAGCTGTACCCACAAATTGTGACTAGCAACCGGGCTCTCTGGATGATGCCTAGAACCTTTGGTTTCCCTCTATCTTGCCCCACAAATTAAGAAACCTTCCCTTGTTTTTTTGTTGGGTTGTCTAGATAGCTCACAATCTTTTGATATTCCAAAATACCTCCCCTAGGCGGACTATCATTGCAGCCATGATCAAAGCAGATTATGACCTTATCCTGATGACCAACCCCCCCCCCCCCCCAACACATGAATGATATCTGAGGAACAGATTGACCCCAACAGACCCTGGGCATATTTTGATGGGGCTGCACAAGAGGACGGCTATGGTGGGGGTGCTATCCTACACATATCTGAGAGGCACTCTTACTGCCTGTCTATGGGGTTAGGAAGGGGAACGAATAACTTCGCAGAACTTTCGGCAACTTTTTATATCATTCGCTTTGCTTTGGAGAAGAACTGCCATGCACTACAATTGTTTGGTGACTCTAAGATTGTCTGTGATTGGTTGAATAAAAGTTCTTCTTGCTGGTCTTTCTCATTGCAACACATACTTGATGAAGCTTTAAGATTGATATCCAATTTTGACTATTTTTCATGTAATCATATCTACAGGGAGCAGAACTCAGAGGCTGACCGTCTTTCCAAAGAAGGCACGATTCGGGAGCAAGGCATCTGGTTGATCAATGAACAGATTGATGGAGATCTCTACCAGTACTATCATAGGCCTTTTATGGACATTTTGGACTAATCATTGGATTATGATATCATATTATTGGACATATTTCTTATTTTTGTTTATGAACTAATATGAGGCCATTTATATGGTTGCCACTGTACATGTTTTTTGGTATTATCTCCCTACGTGGATTAAGATAATATTTACAATGATGTTTCTTTTGTTTTATTTTGGACTCTTCTCACAGACTCTTTTGGGCTACTACCACGCTACGTGGAATCTGGTAGTTGGATTTGATGCTTCTTCGGAAGCAGTTATCTATCGATAGATATATCGGAATATGCATATGCATCTACAAAATGTAATTTCTTTCTTATTAATGAAATTATGAATTTTTCCATGGGAAAAAAAACAAAGGAGAATCATTGGCCGAAAGGGGACTAGATCTCGAATTTGACGTCATACATGACGTATTTTATTTATATAATCATTCGACAGATATGTATACAGCTGGAATGTAAAACATGCAACCAACTTAAATTAGAAAACATATCTTTGATAACAATGTCAATGTCAAACCTAATATCCAATTAAACTCAAGGAAAAGAAAAATGTAAATTTGATAGTGATATTATTGATAAAATTTCAAATTTTATTTTGAAAATTATATATAATATATAATTTTAGTTAATTAAATAAATATATATATAATTAAGATTGTTTTTAACAGTATCATATTATTGAAAAATTTATTTATTATTAAATAGAATCACAAAAATCTCGTAAATTTAATACAAATCTATAGGTATACTTGTCAAACTTTTTATTTTGAATTGAAAATTAATATAATATATATTAAAGAAAATTGTTTGAAGTTGTTGGTAAAAGTTTGGTTTTATAATATTTAATTTTTTAATTAATTTTCACTTACATTTAATTGATGGTCTTTTTAAAAGTGAAATATAGTTATTGTATCTTTTAAAGTTATTTGTTTATAAATTTGGAAATTCTTTCTATTGAGAAGTACTCTCCAATCCAGTGTAATAGAGATATTATATTGTAACGTAATATAATGTAATGTCTGATAAATAAAAACAAGAATTAAATTGAATAAAAATATTAATGTAAGGTAAACTTTTAGACTGTCAAGTCTCACTAACACAACCACTTGAGGATAGACCTTGTTAGCAAGGTGATTCAAGATCAAACCTCATGAGGGGTGGTTGTGCCTTGTGCTAGGGGGAGGAGACGTGCTAAAAATTTCAGTCAACTTAGGGTTGGTGTGGCCTAGGCCAAGTGTCATCCCTGGGTGACTTTGACAGATTACATGCCCCTCGATCGCAGCTCCTCAACCTGCATGTCAAGCCTGGAGGATCACAGACAACTTGAAAAACAAAAATTTAGATAAAATATATATTAAAAGGCATTAAAATAAGGGTGATTGTTGCATAGTTGCATAGTCTGTGTTGTTTTGTGTGGTTCATGTTTTGTCATTATTTGAGAACGTTTTGTTTCCAGAAAACACACTTCCATACAATGAAAGTTAAACCCTAAGATATACACACTTTGTAATTGTTACAACAATTGCCCCAAATTCACTCCAAGCTGTGAAGGAAGCTTTCATTGTGTCGACTGAAGAGGTGTATTGAAAGTTTGTTTTCTTTGCACTTCACGCAATGAAATTAACTCAATTAAAAATAAAAGATTAAAATATATAATTCGATAATTAAAATAATAAAAGTAGTTGTACAGTTTGTGTCTTCATTGTATTTTTTATTGACCAATGTGGAAACCTGTAGAGATGGAAACTAACTACAATGCCGAGGACTCCACACCCAGTATTAAAAAATTAATTAAGGCCTAATCGTACTATGAACATTTAAAATCCATATCAAGAAATTGCATTAAATGGAGGCAATGAAAAAATTCATACCTAGAAATTTAAGTCCCACAAAATTAATGTGTCAATTTTATTCATCCAAAAGAAGCGAAATGAAATCTTCCTCCGCACCTTCACACTCTGCACAATGAAAGCCAAACCCTTAGATATGCACACTATGCAATTGTTACAACAATTTCCTTGAATTCACTCTGAGATGAAGAGGAAGCTTTCATTGTGCAAAGTGTGGAGGCGTTGCAAACACTTTCATTGTGCAAAGTGCGGAGGTGGGGAGGAAGATTTCATTGTGTGAAGTACAGAAGAGGGTACAAATATTTCATTTTGTTTAAGATTAAAACATTTAATGCAATCGTTATAGAAATTGCCCTGAATTCAGTCTCACATGTGGAGGAAGATTTCATTGTGCTGAGTGTGAAGGTGTTGTGAAATCTTTTATTATATACAGTGTGAAGGAGGAATTCATTGTGCATCCGAGATGCAAAAAAAGCTTTCATTGTGCCGAGTGTGAAGGTGCAGCAAAAGATTTCAGTGTGTAGAGTGTCGAGGAAGCTTTCATTATGTTTTGTTTGCACTGCGAGTAATAAAACTAACTAAATTAAAAATAAAAGACTAAAACATATAATTTCATAATCATAAAAATAAATGTTGTTCATTTTGTGTTTTCATTGGATTTTTTATTGAAAACCAAATATCAAAAAATCAATTAGGTTTAGTTATACTATTAACATCTAAAACTCATATTAAGTAATTGGATTAAATGGAGGGGAGGAGCAAGTTCATACTTGGAAATTCGAGTCCCACATAATCAATATATCAATTTCACTCGTGGATAAGAAGAAAAATGAAAGCTTCCTTTGCACCTCCATACTCCACACAATGGAATATAATATGTGGAGGATTCTTTCATTGTGCAAAGTGTGTGGTTGAAGCAAACATTTTCATTGGGTAAAGTGCAGAGGTGGGGAGGAAGCTTTCATTGTGAGGTGTGTAGAATAGGGGAAAGAGCTTTCATTGTGCTTAATATTAAAACATTTAGTTCAATAATCAAAATAATAAAAGTTGTTGTACATTATGTAATTTCATTGGATTTTTTATTGATTAGTACAATAACTTGTAGTGAAGGACACTAATTATGATGCAGAGGACTCCACACCGAGTATTAAAGAATTAATTAAAGCTTAGTCATACTATTAATATCTAAAATTTATATTAAGCAATTGGATTAAATGGAAGTGAGACAAACACCAAGCAATATTATATAACAAGTAAGTGCATATACAAAAATGTAAGTCCCACAAAATTAATCTATCAATTTCACTCTAAAGTATGGAAGAAGCTTTCATTGTGCAAAGTGCAGACCTACCGGAGTGCGAAGGTGCGGAAGAAGCACTGAAAGATTCTTCTTTGTCTCCATACTCCACGCAACATTAAGAGGCTAAAACAGATCAATCTTTCAAACTTTATAATAAATAGAACTACAAAGCTTCAATAATTAAAATAATAAATTTCGTGGCAAATTATGTGTTTTCATTGACCATCACCGTGTTAGTTTTGTATTCTTGGGACATGTACATACTACATACAAAATTATTGTCAAACATCCACATTCAATCTGATCATCTGAGATGTGGAAGAAGGTTTCATTGTGCTAAGTGTGGAGGTGTGACAAAAAATTTCATTGTGCAGAGCGTGAAAGAAGACTTAATTGTGCTTCCTCCACACTCCTCACAATGAAATTAACTCAATTAAAAATAAAAGAATAAAATAAATAGTTCAATAATCCAAATAATAAAAGTTGTACATTTTCTTTTTTCAATTGATTTTTTGTTGACCAGTATGAGAACCTATAGTGGCAGATAGTCATTGTCGTATAGAGGAATTCCCACCTAGTATTAAAAAAGTAATTAGGGCTTAGTCGTAATATTAACATATGAAATTCATTGTGATCAATTACACAACTTATGAAAAACATTATCATAGAATTATCTACAAAATTGGTGAATAAATTTAGAATTAGAACAGACTAATAGGTCTTAGTGCTTGAAAAGTCTTCAATAGTAAGCAACATAGTTACAGTGACAAGAACTATATCAAGATTCAAATTCCAATCATCATAGTTACGATTAAAATAAATACTATAGATAAAACATATATCTGCAATCTAATTTCTATGAGCTATGAAATAAGATTTCATTGTGTGGAGTGGAGAGGTGCAAAGTGTGCATGTATGGAAGAAACACAATGAAATCTTGTTTCACACCTCTGCACTCTACACAAATTTAAAATATTAAAACATAGAACATGTTTAGAACTTTATAGTAAATAAAACTCAAATATTTGATAATGAAAGTAATGAAAGTTGTCACACATTACGTGTTTTCATTAAAAAATTTATTGACCATCACTATGTTAACATTGTATTCTTGGCACATGTATGTATGATATCCAAACTATTATCAAATGTTCATTTTCATCTTAATCAATAACACAAATTTAGATCTAATATAAAACCCCAAAGCATATCCTCAAAAACTTATGCAATACATCATCACATAATTATGTACTAAATTAGTGAATAGACTTAATCGGAACAAAGTAATCCATCTTAGTGCTTGAGAAATCTTGAATAGTAAGCAAAATAGTTACAACAACAAGAATTATATCTAGACTCAAATTTCAATTATAATTTAATCATATTTAAAAATAAAATTGTAAATTAACATTAAATTAAAATAATATTTTATTACTTACAAATTAACTAGATTAGAGTAATAGATATGACAACCGCTCATGACGTGGAGCCCCAGGGATGCTTATGGATTTGATCACAGTGAAAATCGGAAGTCTCTATGAAATGACAAATGCAAATGTGGACTTGATCTCCAGGCAAAATAGGAAGAAGCATTCTTCCAATCCCATGACGATGACGAGGATAAAGCATTTGTTTAAGTAACAAAGGAGAATGATGGGCTGAAAGAGGGAGTAGGTCTCGAATTTGCCGTCATATATGACGTATTTTATTTATATAATTATATAATAGCAGATTTCCTGAATATTTTGGAACCCAAATGTGGTTGTGATGCCCAAGGAAGCAAAGTTATTTTTAAGTGAATTGCAGATTTTTTGAATATTTGGGAATTTGATGGACATGGGCGTGGTCAATTTTTTGACCACACTCATATTGATTCCCAAATATTTAAGAAATCTGTAATTAATTTAATCTCATGGGGCAAAATAAAAAGAAGTATTCTTCCAATCCCATGACCAAGATAAAACATTTGTTTAAAGGAGGTAGAAGGGTTGAAATTTGATATCTCACCTGACAAAGGAATCATTGGCTAATATTTAGGAAATCCGCAATTAATTTAAGCTCACTGGGCAAAATAGGAAGAAGTATTCTTCCAATCCCATCACCATGACAAGATAAAACATTTGTTTAAAGGAAATTTGTGTCTCACCTACAAAGGAATCATTCGCTGAAAGGGGAGGTAGGTCTTGTTCCAAAATGAAGAAATGGTACGCCTCCTAATAGCTCTCGTGTCTAATTTGAACGGAACTGGCCAACGCGTCTTTTATAAATTGCATTTTTTATTCATCAAATATTTTCATTATCGTTAAGGTTATTAATAATAGTTAAGTAATGCTTGTAAATTATCCGGCATCGATAGACATGAATTATAATATGATCATATTTAAAAATAAAATTATAAATTAA